>CAUYRT010039514.1:0-120643 GCA_963574885.1 Lepilemur ruficaudatus | reverse complement strand
CATGTACTTGCTGGCATATACTCAGCCACTTTAAACTACCCAAACAGAGCTAACAGATGAAAGCAGCTTCCTTATTCCAAAGATAACTAGGATCTTTCTGAGACTCAGATGAATTCTTGAGTCCTTCCTTCCTGAACCTTTCACTGAATTAATAACTGGTAGAACTTTTTGGCAGCCAGCTCTGTGCCAAGCCTTCTAAGCTACACTATGTCTAAGCCTCATAACAACTGGATGAGATAGTTATTATTAGCAGTGTTTCATAAATTTAAAAAAAAACTGGGGATAAATAACTTAGTTATTGATGAGTAAGAGAAAGAGCTAAGATGGGGACAAATGGTCCAAGTCCAAAATCCATGCTCTTCCTCCACATCCCTTTGGTTTGGAAGTTTCACTGTTAGAACATCCCCTAGCTGATCCAGGGGAGAGGCTTGCTGGTTTGGTGTTGTTTGTCTGTTTACTTTTTAGGATAATTAATGGGTGAGGCATCAATAATACAGCCATTCGAAAGTTTTGAGTTTCCAACATATAATGACATTTACTTTATGACAATTTCAACACTGCAGAGCAACAACAGTGGAACAATACATGGTAGATGGTCAGTGGATAACAATACTAGAAAAGAGTAACTTTCTTCCCCTACATCACACTTTATAGAAAAATCTTTCACAAGTGGATCTAAATGTGAAAAGTAAACCAATACGTTTGTAAAAGATAACATAGAAGAACATATTTATTGCCTTGAGGTGGGAAACCTTCTCTTAAACAGGACACAAAATATTCTAACCTTCAACAAAAGATTAACAAAAAGACAGACATTGTAAAAGACAAATCTCAAAAAAGTTGAATAGGCTCTTCACAAGAGGATATTCAAACAGCCAATAAACATACTAAAAGGGTATGTTTAACTTTATTAATTGCTGCACACCTGCTATGAAAGCTGAAATTTAATAGAAATCACAATATTTAAAGTTGGCAAGGACATAGAGCTGCTTGAACACTCATATATTGCTAGTAAGAGTGTCAATTGGTACAACCACTTTGGAAAACTTTTACTTAATGTCCACCAGTGGTGAACCTCTACATATGATATAACAATTCCACTTCTATCTGTCCCATAGAAATATGTACATAAGAACTACAAAAAAGCATACACGAGAATGTTCACTTCAGGACTACTTCGTAAGAGCCCAAAATTGAAAACTATCCAAGTGTCTGCCAATAGTAGAACAGGGAAATACATTTTGGTATACATGGTTCTTTCATTCATTGGAATATTATACAGCTATGAAAATGAATGAACCATATACAACACAACTAAATCTCATAAACATAATCTTAAGCAAAAAACAAACAAATAATATAACTAATATCATATCATTTCATTTATTGGAAGTTCAAAAACAAATACAATTTGTGGTATTGGAATTAGGATTTTGGTTACTTTTAGAGTGAAAAGTGGGGGTAAACTAGAAGGGGGATTCTAGAGTGCTCCGAAGATTCTGTGTCTTGCCTTGGGAGGTATGTGTGCTCTGTGACACCTCCCCAAGCTGTGCACTTAAAATTTGTGTACTTTTCTGCAGGTATGTTATTCTTCAGAAAAAGTTTTATTAAAAACAAGAGAAAGAGAATAGCTAAGGCTTAAGGACACACACATTATAGAGAGAAGGGAACGGGGACGCAGAGGCCAAGAGGGAGGTGAGGACAGTCGCCAAGCAATCAGGAATCGCTGGCACTTTGGAGAGTGAAGTGAGAGCCAACCTTAGGAGGCAAAGAAAGTGGGCAGGAGTGAGGAGAGAAAATAAAGAAAAAGTTGTTTTTAAAGATGAAAACCAAGTGTGTCTGGAAGCCAAGAAGGTGGAGTTCCCAAACTGTCCGTGAGAGGCAGAAGATGAAGAAAATAAAGGGTGGCTGAATGGATGAGTGAATTACTGTCTATTGAGGTCTCACCTTATGTCAGACACGGTTATCAGGGAATTTCAAGTAAAAAAAGAGAAGAAAGCAGAAGAGAAGAAGAGTTTGGCTTTTCTGAAATGCCAGGCGGCGGACGGAATCTATGAAGCCTCAAGTGTTCGTCACACACACAGCAAGTGCAGCAGGTGAAGTCAAACTGGTCACCACACATAAGGCAAAAATAATCTTATCTGCAAGAAACACGAGAGAGACCAGCTGCCTCTGAAGTAGCTTGGGGCAAACTCCTCTCATAGGGCTGTATTCATTTCCTAGGGTGCCATAACAAAGTACCACAAACTAGGTGACTCCAAACAATAGAAAGGTATTATCTCACAGTTCTAGAGCCTGAAATTCTGAAATCAAGGGGTGAGCCGGTCCATGCTCTCTCTGACAGCTCTAGGAGGAAGCTTTCCTTGCTTGTTCCGGCTTCTGGTGTTTGCCAGCAGCAATCCTGGGCATTCCTTGGCTTGTAGATGCCACACCAAGTACATGGCCATCTTCTCCCTATCTGTCACATCATCTTCCCTGTACATGTCTGTCTTCACAAGACCATCTTCCAATGGTCTTCCAGCAGGACCCTCGTCATATTGTCTGACATAGGGTAAGCCCTCAAGAAATGGTGATTCACTCATCCATTCAGCTTCTTTCATTGATGGTTAGGAACACACCCTACTCCAGTATGATCTTATCTTAATTAGTTACATCTACAACTACCCTATTTTCAAATAAGGTCACATTCTAAGATACTGGGGAGCTCATTTAAAATGCCAACACTCTACTTCAACATATCTTTTTGGGAGGACAAATCAACCCACAACAAGGGTACTTACAGGGTTGCAACAAACCTATAATCAAACCTTCTCTTAGGAGCAGTGGAAGTGGTGGGTGAGCACAGAGAAGGTAGACCACCTGTGCCCAGGTTGTTTTCCTGAGCCTTGCTGAACATTTCCAGGTTTCTCTAACCCAGGGTACATTCCAGTATTTGAAGAACTAGAACGAGTTCATCCAAGAAGTAGATAAGGCAACTCACGAGTTATCCCAACTTTGCGTATTCTTGTGTTCCAGTTGCTATGATGACTATGTAACAAATGATCCCAAAACTTCATTCTATAAAATAACCACTATTATACTGTAGAGTCTGTGGTCATGAATTTGGACAGTCAGGATGAGGAGGTTTATCTTTGTTCACAATGCCTGGGGCTTTAGCCGAAAGACTCAAAGGCTGGGGGTGAAATTACCTGAATGCTTATTCACTTATAGGTCTTGGAGAGGATGCTGGGCAAGATGTTGGCTGAGACTGTCAGCAGGAACAATACACTGCTCCTCCATGTGGCCTAGACTTCCTCATGAATGGTGACTGGGTTCCCAGGATAAGTGTGTGGGAGAGAGAGAGAGAGATACGAAGAGGATAAACTATGTACATGCCATGCCATATTGGCCCTTTATAACTAAACTCAGAAGTCATGCAGTAACAGAGCCTGTCTGTATTTACAATTTTGGTACTTTGTTTATCATAGACTTTTTGCAGTAACTTTGATTTATTAAAACATTACTTATCCCTACTACTGAGTTATTTAGCATACTCTTATGTGTTGCACCCAAGGTGAGTGCCTCACTCGTCTCACCCTAGTGCTGACCCTGTCCAGTGTCATTTGCAACATATTCTATCTGTTGAGGCCGTTGCAAAGGCCTTCCCAGCTTCAAGGCAAGGGAAAAGAGGACGCAACTCTTAGTGGGAATGGCAAGACTCTAAAAGAACACATAGGCCCAGAAATAGCACTATGGCCACTTTTGAAAAATGCAACCACACCTTGCAATAAAGCAAAACGAAGGAACCTGACTTATTTGGCAAATACAATAGGTAAATTGATTCCAAAATCCAAAAAGGCAAAATGTCAAGACTAATAACCATAATGACAAGATTTTAGAACTTTCCACAGCCTTGTCTTAGTAAAATTTCTATTGACTATATTGTTTCAAAAGAGTAATCATTCCCTTAGACGTTCTGTTACGAAGAAATGATCAGTAAAGCCCTCTGTAAATATTTGCTGAATCCATTAGAGTTGAAAAATCTTGTGTTTGGGAAAAATATTTCTTTTGAGCATAATGCAGTATTAAAAAGGAAAATCTCCCTTTGTTCTTTAGGAAGCCACCTTAATCATTGTGATTCACCAAGTATCATGATATATATTGTTTTTAAAAAAATATATCCAAGAACTTGTTTATGTTGGTAAAGATAAAAAGGTAAAACATGAGATTTTCAATAAGCATTCCAGTGATTTGCTATTCGGGTGCCTATGTGAGAATTAGAGATATTTTGAAGAATAACATCGCCCACTCATTAGATACATTTTAAAGTTATCCTGTTACTTTAGAATGGAGTTTTCTTAGCTTGTCATTCTCTCTTTATAAATAGGAAAGGTTGAGCTTAGAACATTAACAGAAGCAAAATGTTTCTCGGTAATTGAAGGAAGGGGAGAAAAAGAATATTCAGGAAACAAACAAACTTGAAAACTAACTTAGACAAAATACCTAAGAGCTTAAGTTTTGTCTATGTGTCAAGATTTGTGAAGGGTGTGAGATTTTACCCTATTTAGAAGCTAACAAATTAGCCTGTCACAATTTCATGGAGGCTGCTATAAGATACAAAATTTCTCAGAGACAAAGCAGAGTATTTATTATTCACAACAGCAGCAGGAGTCAGAGTATCGGCATTTTAAACCAGCTGCCCAAACCCCAATTCCGACAGGGCGATGTGAAGAGGGCCAGGTGACACCTGCACATGGACTGGGTTGCGTTACTTGAGAGGAACCCTGAGCTTAGGGGACCTTAATGCTTTCAAACGAGCAGTAAGTATACCTGCCCTTTGTTCCACAGGGAGACACTACCTCTATTTTCCAAGACTATTCACTACACAAGCATCCTTGAAAAGGTAATCTGAAATGAAGAGCACTCGTTGCCTTTGCTCGCAGGATGTGCAGAAACACAAGAGACCCATGGAGAATTATCTCCTAACACTGTACCAACTTAGAAATGTCTAATGTTAGTTAGAACATGGAAATATCTGTCCTGTGCATTCCAATATGGTAGCCTCTAGCCGTTTAAATGTAAATTAATTAAAACTAGTAAAACTTAAAATTCACTTCTTCAATTGCACTAGCCAAATTTCAAGAGCTCAATAGCCCCATGTGGTTTATTGGCTACCATATTGGGTAGCACACATATGGAACATTTCCACCAGAAGAACAGAAAGTTCTTCTGAGGCCCTGAATACAATTCAGTCGGTCAATCACAAAAGTGGAAATATATATACAATTAAGTTACTCAACCACATTTATATAACCTTTCCATGTGCCAGAAAAAAAATGTTATGTCAATTTTGTTCCTTATAGTCTTAAAGTCTGCAGTGAAGCAAGGAAGATAGATCCTTGTCAAATAAGTGTAATAGTTAAACAGGTGATTGCAATTAAAGGGGACCTGACTCAGCATGGAGAATTTGGCAAAGCTTCCTGGAATAAAAGATGTTTAAGCTGAGATTTTTAGCTAGGTTTAAAAAAAAAAGGAAGGCTTTTCCAGGCAGCTGAAACATTGTTAACTCGTGTGACAGTAATAGTGGCATATTTTAGAAAAAAATAGATGTTTTAAGAGATTGAATCTTGCTCTGTTGCCCAGGCTAGAGTGAAGTGATGCAATCATAGCTCAAGGTAGCCTTGAAATCCTGGCCTCAAGCAATCCTCCCGCTTTGGCTTCCCAAAGGACTAGGATCACAGGTATAAGCCACCACATCTGGCCATATTTTAGAAATTAAGATAATTCAGGTTAGGTGGAGAGTTTGGGGTGGAATATAGTACTAGCCAAGGTAAGAAGAAGCCATAGTCATCTGTGTTTTTGTAGACAGTGTTAAGAATTTTGGCTTAGTTCTAAGAGCATTAGGAAACTTTTGAAGGGTTTAAGACAGGCAAGTGATACAATTAACTTAATGTTCTATAAAGATCACCTAAGGATGATGAAACGATCCCATTCATCATCCTCAAGTGACCTTTATATTAATAGAATGGTACCTAAGAATGAGATAGGAGTGGATTCTTTTTTTTTTTTTTTCTTTAAGACAGGTCTTGCTCTGTTGCTCAGGCTAGAGTGCAGTGGTGTCATCATAGTGCTCATTGGAGTCTCAAACTCCTGGGCTCAAGAGATCCTCCTGCCTCAGCTTCCCAAGTATCTGGGGCTACAGGTGCATGCCACCACACCTGACTAATTTTTGTAGAGACGGGGGTGTCACTCTTGCTCAAGCTGGTCTCAAATTCCTAGCCTCAAGCAATCCCCCCACCTGGGCCTCCTAAAATGCTAGGATTACAGGCGTTAGCCACTGCACCTTGCATAGGAGGAAATCCTCGAGGGCTGTTTCAGAGAATTAGATCGAGGATGACTGATCACCTAATTCAAGAGGAAATTTTTTTCTTTTATAAAGGAATTTAATCTTGTTTTGTTTTTTAAATTGTTATGGATACATGATAGCTGTACACATTTATGGGATATATGTGATATTTTGACACAAGCATACAATGTATAATGATCAAATCAGGGTAACTGGGATATCCATCACCTCATCGCCTGTTAACTATTAATATTTCAGAGAAAGAGCTGATATTAATAGAACTTGGTAACTGAATGAAAGTGGAAGAAGGAAGAGTTACTACGAAATTTACAAAGAAGGAGAAGTTAAGACTATGCTTCTGCTTGAGGAATTTGGTAGAATGCGGCGTGTCTACTGACGCTGGGAGCACTAGCAAGGCAAATTCGGGAGGGGCTGTCACAAGTTCAGCTTGGAGAATGTTCAGTTGGCTGGCAGTGCCCATTAGACATCTATGGAGAAGCTGAGGGGCTGTTGGCTATGTGTGTTTGGCACTCAGAAGAGAGGTACGAGCTAGCTATGAATTAGCAATATTCTCTACCTAGAGCATAACTGAAACCATCCACTTGAATAAGGCTGTCTGGGAAGGGAGCTAGGATGAGACTAGCAGAGATCACAGAACAAAATCCCTGTTTTCAAGGAAACCATGGTGGGGGGCATGAAGAGATTTGTGCAGGGAGGAAACAGAAGGCTCTAGGAGAAACCAAACTGACTATAAAACTTTTCAATTCTCCATGGTCTGTTTTTCTTTGGGGGAGGCCACTGGGTTCACATAAAACAAGCTGTAAAATGGGAATCAGAATTAGTGTCAGTCCCAGAGGGTTTGAGGTCAAAACTAAGGGAGATGATGTGTAGTGATCACTTCAGCTCAGCAGCTGACACGTAGCAACTGTTCCATTGATGAGTTATATATAATCAAACAAACCCTTTGACAGCGGTAAAAGTAAATTTTCTCCGAGGTTCTCCCAGGATGCATAATATGAAGGAAGATTGCTTTTCGCAATATTTTACTATTATAGGTTCATTAGATTTTTAAAAATATAAATGTAAACATGCTGCAAGGGGTTTTTGTTTGCTTATGAAATGGAAATCCGGTGTGTGCATTTTGTATAATACAGCTCTTATTTTGAAAGCATAAAAAACCTTAAATTAATCTTGTACAAAATACAATAAACAGAATATCTATAACAGTGAACATTCAATCACGTGTCCCAACGATAATTGGTACAAATTGTATTTTACATTACGTCTCCTCAGGCCACCACAAATGCCTATTTTACTCTAGATGCACTCAATAAATCCATCTCCCACTAACTCAATTACAAAGCTCGTGTAATAAAATCAAAAGCAAGTAGGATTTTTGTTGTTTTGCTGACAACTGTTTAGCAGAATCCTCTGATTACATATAGACTGTACATATCTGTTTGCAATCAAAATAAATAGAAAACTGAATCAGGAATCAGGCTCTAAGAACAAAACAGGAAGATTTCTGCACTGCTGGAAACAATCACAAGAACATTTTTTCTCATGCCATTTCCATACCACAAATCCAACAGGAAACATTCAAAGCAAAAATCAAGAAATTCGTTTCGAAGGACACATGAACCCGCGTTGTCCTTTCATGTGCTAACTGTGAATGAGAGCCCTGCCTCTCCCAAAGCTTGTGTCAGAAGAGAAGTGAAGAGGAAATAGAAAAGGCCAGAGGGAGATGAACCGTGTCTCTGTGTCATGGGTCGTCTTAGCTGAATTCGGAAGGACACACCAATTAGACTTAAAAGAGAGAGAGAGAGAAGAAACGGCTAAGAACAAATAGTCCATTTGGGGGTTTTTTGTTTTGTTTTGTTTTAAACAAAAAGGAATTCACTGGATTTCAATTCCCTTATACAAGGTATTTCTTCCTTTTTTCATGCTCACCCTGTAATGGTGAGTCCATCCTGCTACATCCTCCCGGATTCTCTGTCCTGTGGCTCCTTCCCCTGCACTTCAGCCTAAAGAGAATCACCTTCCTCAAGCATTGCTTGTCTCCTAGACCACACTACTTCCCACTGGCCTTGTCAAATGGAAATGTAAATCCAGTCCAATTTCTTAACAAACGTGGTCATATTAATGAGCGCGAAGCCTTGCCCAGTTCACAGGTCTTTCTCCTGGCAAGTCAGCCCTGAGCCCACCGCTGGGACCTCTCCCCCAAATGGCCTTCACCTACACCCATCTGATCACATCTCTACCTTCCAAATGACTGACGTCATCCCCCTATGACATAACAGTGCTATTTTTGTTTAGTGAAAAGCATGTTGCAGAACAGTATGTATAGTATGATCCCATTTTTAAAAAATTGAAAAAATATATAATCAGATATATATTAAAAAGGCACAGGACTCTGCACAATACTATTGTTAAGGGGTAGTAATATGGAAGACTTTCACTTTTACCTTTCGTATGTTTGTGATATTTGAACTTTGTATTTATGCGTACATCTGTAATCATTAAAATAAAGAACAATTATTCTAAGACCACATTCTCTGCAACATTTTATCAGATTACTCCTTTTGAACTCTGCTCACTCTCATGCCCTCTCTAATGTTTGTCACCACTGTTTATATGTATATGTGCTCTTATATATGTTCTTCCTTTTTTCCCCTCTTGTGATGGCCCTCTCTTCTCCCTTATATTAAAAATCTCCTGAGGATTAAGGTAAATTTTATATCAGGTAATAGTCAAGACTTCCCACGACCAAAACACATGGACACCTATTTTACTATTATTCCCCAAACCCCGCTCTTGCAAGACACTCTTTGTTGAATAATTAAGTGAAGAGTGAGTTTAGTAATGAATGGATCACATTAGCTCTTAGACTGATATGAAACCTGCTTCAATATTCATTCGTTCTACAGTAGTTGTATATTTTCTCTGAAACATACACAAAATGTATTAATATACTAGTCCCGTGAATTCCCGAAAACCTCCTTTTCTTTGTCTCCAGCTGCCACTGAAGTCACCAAAGCCAGATTTTCTTACCAACAATTTCAGTCATTTCCTGACGACTGGTTGAAAACCTAGGACACTTTTCAAAAGATCAAAAGATGTGGCAATTTAAGAATTGCCTTGCTAATGGGAGCTCAGTCAGGGTCAACAGTGATATATTCCATTTAGCTTTCTTGGACCGGATGAAACAAGATTTTACAGCTTTGTATTAACGCCCTGCTCCTCCAGCCATGGATGTGTCTATCAACATCTAATTGTACTTCCAATGATCGGAGGCAAACTATCTTTTCTTCTTTCCAAATGAGAATTTGTAGGGGTTTTCTAGTCCCATTTGCCACCAAGTGCACATCAGACGATGAATCTCCTAGCAGGAGGTCAATGATAGCTGAGGAAGAAAGAGGCCGGGCTCCCAGGCCCAGTGGCAGCACCAGCAGCGGGGCCTTCCCTCCTCGAGTTGCCATGGCAAACCGTCTAATGACAAATGCTTCCATTCTGAATTCATCACTAGAGGGTGATTAGAATGTAAATAATGATGAGATATGTAGGTGATAACATTTTTCTATTAAAAGAAAGGCGATGAAAAGCACATCCCTGTTGGATAGTCCCTGGCAGTAGGTGTGGCTACTGCTTAGCACGCACTAAAACCCTGCAGCCCTTTGCAAAACCTACTGTTTTCCATGGGATCTTTCTGTAAACTTCCATCACATTGCATAAAAAATATGCAACAATTAAAGCAAGTTAAAATGTAAATGGATTTTGGGCAAATAGAGCAAAGTCTGTCATTTTTCTCACTGTAGGGTATGTGCAGCGTATTGGTTAGCATCTGTTCCCAGTAATTCCTCTGATTCCATTACGACACATTTGGAAACTGCAGAGATATGCAAGGCATTGTTTGAGTCACAATTTATCTTTTTTTTTTAGCTATTTGGGATATAATATAATATATAAACATATTATATTATATATATTATAATATATAAACTATATAATATAATTTCTAAGCAAAAGTGAAAATGTCACCTTTTCCCTTGCCATCTATAAAATGCCCCCAACACTGAAAACCACATGGGGCACGGCTGTAACACAGCTCTCTTGCTAAAGCTTTTGCCTTCTAGACTATTCAGCCACCTACCACGGGGACCCTTCTGCCACGCCAGGGAAAGCGAGACTAGAATTGTACTCTGGCATTGAGATTAGAGGAGCAGAGTGGCAGAGGCACTGGCACATGGAACGGTCCAAACACAAAGAGCACAGGGTTGTTCTAGCACTCATTGTGTCTCCATGCAGGGGTTCATTCAAGAAGCGTTTACTGATCACCTACTGTCATTGCACATAGACCAGGACTGGATGCATCAATGAAATCTCATGTGCATGGCACAAAAGTATCAGGTTACTTTCTTAAAGTCAGTCACCATTCTCTTTGCCGAAGACCACACACCAGGTAATAAATCTCATTATATAACTTTGCCTAAATACTGCAGCTGATGCCACAAAATAACCTTTACTTGTATTTTCTCATTCTACCCAAGACTGCTGCAGTGGGTCACTGCCAGCACTATGTCACATTCGTGACAATTACAAAATGGCATCCTCTGAGTGAACAAATTAAAAATGCCACTCCTTTCTCAGGACTTAAGCCCCCACCTTCTCCTTCCACCAGGCCCATCTGAGCATGTGCTATGTGCACACCACATTAGGAGGGATGCTGGTACTTCCCCAATGTCACCTACTGGCCCAGACCTGATCCTACCTCCTCTGGAAATAGCCATTTCCTGCACCTCCCATGTCTCCAGGGACTGGTGCTATCTGACAGTGAGTCCTACCCATGCCCACTTTGGCTGAGCCAACCCCTGACACTACCATGGCTGCCACACCGCTTTCCTCCTTGGTCCCAAAATATCCCTGGTGTCCCATGTATTCTCTAAAAGCCATCTTGGTTGATTCTTACATGTATTTTCAGTGTTCCCCTCAGTATTCTTCTACTCCTAGTTAAGAGGACCTCTGCTCTCCAAAATGCCTTGAGGTTTAATAATGCAGGTGACCTTGATTCTTTATGCAGCTTGTGGGATGTCTGCCTCACCCTAATCCTACACTTCTCCTAACTCTACTGATGGAAGGTAGAGCACTCCATCTCCAGACCTTACAGAAATGTAACACAAAATGCACTCCCACAGAGTCAACATATTTGCAACACGATGCTCATGATGCTAAGGGCACAGGCTTTCAAAAATTGGGAGAAGGTGGTTGGAGCCCATGTCTCATCTCCCCTCTCTGACTTAACTCCCTGGAGCAACCCAACACCATTCAAGCTGGAGGAATCTGGAGGATGCATTTGAAGCCATGTGTTTCCCCAGCATCTCTGAAAGAGAGAGTAGATATAGACTCTCTTCCCCTTGGTGTCTGCAGAGAGCTAAGGAGTCTGTGGCTAAATACAAGGGTGTGCAGCCACTTGAGGTCTGGGCATACCTGGTTTACTGAGGATCTCAAGTATCAGAGCCTGTGATTGTTTTCAGGGAAGTTCTTCCTCTGCCCACCTGCAGCACAAGTGGCTTTGGAAGGGCCTGCCCATTCCTGTTGATCCCAGGAGAGCTGAGTTAAATTATGCCAGTTCCGTGGCTGGGGGCCACTGTGAATCCCCTCACACTCAGGGAGGCTTAGCAATATTCACTGCAGGCTCATCTGCCTGCTACTGCTCAGGAGGCCTCCAGGAAACAAATGAGTGATCAGATTAAAAACATACAAACATATAACTATTCAAGAGGACTCAGTGTCCTGAGAAAGGGAGAAAAAGGCAGGGAGGATGACCAGGTGGTGGAACATGTAAATTCGGAGGCTGTCGTTAAAAGACAACTTGGGAAAGATCCAGAACATAACTTTGAACAGAGAATGAATAAGAATCCCCAAGAAGTTTTAAGTAGTACAGCCAAAACACATCCTAGAGGTTTAAGAGAAAATGAAAACAAAAACTTTGATGCTACGGACTAAACTCATATGTTGAAGCCCTAATCCCCAATGTGATGGGAACTTTGGAGATAATTAGATTTAGACAAAGTCCTCATGATGGGATTGATGCCCTTATAAGAAGAGACACAAAAGAGCTTGTTCTTTCTCTTTCCAGAGAAGAGGGTCCTCATCAGAAACCAACTATGCTGATACCTTGATCTTGGGCTTCCAATCTCCAGTACTTGAGACAATACATTTCTTTTGTTTAAGCCACACAGTCTATGGTATTTTGTTATGGTAGCCCAAGCGGACCAAGATATTCAATATGAATTGAAAAATAAGATGGTCATGGCTGAGAACCAAATTAATGACCCAAAAGACCAAGAGCTCATAACCCAAAGCGAAAACACAATGAGATCAAAATCCTAAGGGCAAAGATAAAGGGTTTAGAGGAACAATCAGGCCATGCTCTCCCTCAGCTTTCGGCATATTTGCAAGGATTCAGGGTATATGCCATCGATGCTCCTAGCCAAGGTAAATAGAAAACACTGAACCAAATGCCAATTGACTCAGATCAGATACCTCAAGAGAGAAGGCAATGACCCTTTCAATCTATAGCTGTGCCAGATGGGCAACAGTAATGATCAGGGAATCTATAATATGAATGGTGGAGAAGAGTATTTCAAATAGAAAAAATATAGTTAATGGAATTGCAAGAACAACTTTTTAAAAAATTATAAAAGGAGATTTTTAATATATTTCTTTCAGAATTTGACAAATCAAGCAGAGAAAAATCAATGATGATATAGAGGATTTGAATGATACAATCAACAAGAACAATTTAATAAGTATGGAGAACTATGTTTCTTACAAGCAAAAAATACAACTTTTCTTTTGTATCCGTGCTACAAAAATTGATTATATGCTTGGCCACAAAGAAAACTTCCCCAAAGTAGAAATCTTAGAAGCCATATTCTCGGTTCATATTCTTATAAAATGAAATAAGCAATGAAACAATAATTCCAAAACTTACATTATTAGAATTAAGAAACACTCCCTTAATTGACTCCTTTATTTAAAATATAACACCAAGTGCCTGTAATCTCAGCTATTCAGGAGGCTGAGGTGGGAGGATTGTTTGAGCCCAGGAGTTCAAGACCAGTCAGAGTAATATAGGGAGGTCCTGTCTCAAAAAAATAAATAAGCAGATAAATAAATAATTTAAAACAATATATATCAAAACTTATTTGCAAATTACCTGGAAATGTATCCAAAAACTCAGCTGGAGTAATGAATAGACAGAGGGATGGATAGTTGGATGTGTAGGTGAGCCAGTAATACAGCAAAATGTTCCTTACAGAATTCAGTGGTCATGTTCACTGATTCTTTCAACTTTTCTGTATGTCTGAAAATTTTTTTATAATAAAATATTGAAAGAAACATATTGAAAACTATTTTAAACAATCATCTAGAAACTACTGGAAGGAAAGTTTCATACCAAAACCATTGATAAAAATGTATTCAAAATTAATCTTCTAGACTTAGCTCTTATTATTTGCAGGAGTTTATTTGTTTTCTTTCTAAAGTTTTTTTATCAAATAGATACTATGTGCCAGGCATTGTTCTAAGAACTTACATATATTGATTCATTTAATCTTCACAACAACCCATTTTGCAGGTGATGAAATTTAAGCACAGGGAGTCTAAATAACTTGCCCAAGGCCACATAGCTTGTAAGTGAAAAAACAGGGCTTTGAACCAAAATAGTTAATGTTCAGAGTCCATGAACCTAGTTAGTATATTAAATTATCCTGAGTTTTTCAAATTAGGAAATTAGAATAAAAATTATGCAAAACAAAGTAGGAAGATTGATTTAAAAAGATAAAAGCTGAAATTTATTAAATAGAAAAGATAAAAATCATGGAAAGAATGATAAAAACTAAAACTTATTTTTTAACAAAAAAACCTACAATAGAAAACGCTTAAAAGCATAATTACTAAAAGAGAGAGAAGCTAATATCAAATTCTTAGAAATTAATGAATAGATTTTATTATAGGTATGAAGTAGACTAAAATAGCAGAAAAAGGTTAGGGGCACTTTATAATAATAAATTTAAATATCTAAAAGCAAATTAGTGTTATAAAAATCAATCCAAGAAGAACACCTAAGAAGACCAATAATGAGAGGTGAGATTGAACTATTAAAGAGCTGCTATTTAAAAAGACACTTGGTCCATTTGGTTCCACTGCTCCTCTCAAGCTTTTGAATATGAGAACATTCTTATTTCTTTAGCCTTCTCTTGACCTCATAAAAAGATGAAAAACATCCTTAATATAATCTTAATATGAATGTCAGAGAACTATGCAAGTATGATTCCATTTTCATAAAAGTGGATAGAAATTGTAAACTCTACATACGTGTATATATGTTGTTTCAAGCACTAAGATAGTTGTGGAAGGTTATTATCAGGTCACTAATGTCGTCTACTTCAAGAGGATGAAAACTGAGAGAGTTGGAGGTTAAAAATGGGCTTTTGAAGTCAGCCAAACCCAAATTTGCACCCCAGCTCTGCCTTCTACGTCTTGGGTGACCCTGGGCATCTTACTTAACCTCTGGAAGCCTCAGCAACTCATCTTCAGAATGGCGCTATGGTGATTTATTAACACAGCGCATGTAGAGCGCCTGACATGCCTATGGTGGTAAAGAAACTCTGGCTGTCAGATTTAGGATTGATTTCCTGCTTCCCGCAATATGGTTTTTGTAACAATGAGAAGTGAATGTGTGTCACCCAGGCTTCTCTAACTGTGAGCTGCACCCTGCAATTCATATCCTGCATGTTTCAAGTGGCTTGTAGGCTTTGTAACGCTTCATAGTAATCTGCAAACATTTCCAAATAATGTGACAAAGATCTGAAGACAAAATTGGGTTTTCTTTTTCCCCACAAGGTCTAAATGGGACTTATGAAGGAGGGTTGCCATCAAACAGAATATGTCTGTTTTCAATTATACAGAATCCAAGAATCACCCCCATGCCTGTAAAGAGAAAAAATATCTGGTTAACTGCCCCTTCCCACTGTTTTTAGAGATGTGGGTACAAGCCCTGGCTGTAAGGACCACAGATTCACTGATTCCAAGAATATTCCAGTACCAGAAGACTATGTGAGAATGTGTCTGGAGGTGAGATTTGTCACCAGATTTGACTTGTCTCCCAGTAATGATTGTGATGCAGTGCAAAATCAACCTGGAGGGTTGACCTCTGTGAGGTCCCAATCAAATGTGCGCCTCTCCAGGTTGGCGCAGAATTATTAATAACTCACCCTGTACCTAACAATAGTATGGCTCGGCCCAAATCTTCCCAGCCTGATGACAAAAACGTCACGTAGAAAGCCTCCAGAAGCCCAGATATAAGTTACACACACCTGTGTTGTTCAGCCCCTCTCTTCCTCACAGAAGAAAATTCATCTGCTCTGATACGTTCTTCTCCATACCAGACCAACCTGACTGTTCTGCACGCCCTTCCACTTTTCTGGGTGATTACAAACTGATTGCGTGGTGATATATTCTAGTCACTTCCGGGTATAGCAGGTAAAGTAAGCTGCTCTGCCATTATTAAATTCATCCTTTGCCTTTTGGAGAGATGGGCACAATACTGTCCTCCTGTGTGGAGGGAATTTTCCACTCTTCCATGAATTCTCAAGGTTAGTGGCTTTTACAATACAATCCATCAGTGCCGCTAGATGAATTCTTTCATTCTTGGAAGGACAGACCCTGATCATGCTGGTCAAAGGTGCTACAAACAAAAACAGACTTGCAAAAGGAATGCACTGCAAATGTAAGTGCCCACGGTGTGTGTTGTGCTCAGTCCAATCCAGCACACCTATTGCAGGTTTGCAGCATCCCTGGCACATCACCGCAGAGAAAACTGTCCTTCTGCCAGAGCACCCCGACGAGAATTACTTGCATAAGCTAGCCATGGAAACAGATTTCTGGTTCTCATGGTGAATGTGACACATGCACACAAAAGGCAGATGGCTTAAGAACCTGCCTGGTGGTGTGGGGACCACCCTCCAGTCCTCAGGGCTACTGGAGAGACGGAGAGAAAATCTCCGATTGCTGCTGTCATCCCCAGGGGAGCGGGAGGAGCTGGCAACAATTCTGCCTCTTTCACTCTCGTGTGTGACAGCAGATTTAAAGCAACTCCATTTCCAACCCAATCTTCAGGCTCTATTTAGATAAAATTCTTTACCTGCTAAAGGGTGGCTTACATTGCCCACCACTCAATACCAAAGGCCAGCAATAAGCCTTTACGAACCTCACTTTCACAATTCACACACACCAAGAGAGAACAAGTGTGAAGTACCATTTGATTTTTGATAGAACACAAACACCTTGCATGTATCCATATTTCTAGCACATGAAACACTGCAAGCTAGAAGTATAAATGAACTGGATACAATAGGAGACAAGCCAAAGCCACATGTTTTAGGGTAAATGCCTCTGGAAACACTTTTTTTTACTCTGGAAATACGGGCCATGTCTCCAAAGGCCAAATAAACTGAGTCAAATAGTCACATGTCTTAGTTAGCTCACGCTGCCATAACAAAACACCATAGACTGAGTGGCTTAAACAACAGAAATCTATTTCTTGCAGTTCTGGAGCCTGGGAGATCCAAGTTCAAGGTGCCAGCTAGTTCGGTTCCTGGCTTGCAGATGGCCACCCTCACTACGTGTCCTCACATATGGCACAAAGAGGGAGCAGGAGGTGGCCAGTGTCTCTTCTCATAAAGACACAAACCCACCAGATTGGGGCTCCATCCTATGACCTCATTTAACCTCAATTACTTCCTTATACCAAATACAGCCACACTGGGGGTTGAGGCTTCAACATAGGAATTCTGGAGAGACAATTGAGTCCATAGCACCATATAATTCAAGGTTTCCAATTATTCCCACTAGAAAGAAATATCCTGCTGATTGGGCAAAACGGTTTTCTGTTAGTTAAAAAAGGAGGTTAATTTCCTCAATTCTCTACTATATTTGGGCTCTATCGATGCCATCCAGTTAGCAATGTATGAATTATCTAAAGCTTCAAGTGTATTGGCCATGTAAAGGTGGATTTCTTTCCGTACCAATCAACTCCAAGTTCTCCGTTACTATCTCGTCTGCCGCTACAGGGAGCCCTGCAGACCTGGAAGTCAGCCAGCAGCCGTCACAGATGCACCAATAGCTTTGGGTTCTCAGAGTAATGCATGTCCCACATGCCCCCAGCTTTGGGGACTTGCCATTCGCGCCAGCGCCGGCTGGCGTGTGGGCACGTCTGCGGAGGGGTCTTCGCTAGGGCTGTCCTCTCCGCAGGGTCTTGGATGATGGGATTCTGCAGGCACTCAGCCTTCACTTCCGGGCATGTCATCCTGCTAAATGAAGAAGTCAAACAACCTTTGGGGTTCCTTACGTCTTCGGGGCACAAGAACACATGTATTCTCACCTTACATGGCCCTGCCTGGCTTTCTGAACAGCTGCTGCCCAATCACAGGAACTGCCTGGATGCTCTGGCAGCCCGCGGTGGCAGCGGGCAGCAGGTCTGGCTGCCCCCACCCCCGGGGAAAGGTTTGGAGACCTCTACAGCTGGAGACCACCAGCAACAGCAGCTGAGAGCGAAACACCCGGCGAGAGGGCAAAGGGCACAGCGTAGACGAGAGCCCTGCCGCAGAAAATGAGAAATGATGTTTCCCTGACCTCAGCCAGCCCTTCAGCCGTTGTCTTGGAGGAGTTCCAGGCTTTCCGCCTCCAGAGGAAGCTCTGGCAGAACCCAGACACACTCTGTGTGCTCCAGAAGTCCATCGAAATCTTTCTCTCCTTGCAGCCCCCGATCCTCATGGACCAAGGGGCTGGGCAGAGGGATGGGGGTGCAGGAAAGGATGAGGGTGAGGGTGACAGATGGGGAGCTGGGAAGTGAGTGAGGGGAGAGACAAAAGCTGGCATCAGGCTGGCCAGACAGAGTGCTCACCATTCCAGACCTTCACACAGGCTATGGACGAGTTTCTTTCCATGTCAAAGAGGGGTTAGGCACACGCAGGATTATGGGGAACCAAGGGAGAACAAGAAAATATGATTACTGCCATTTATTTTTGCCCAGGTACCAGCTGTGTAGAAGCCAAGAGGCTCATGGAAGGCTGTGGACCTGCTTCTCCACATCAAAGCCCAGGAGGGACATTTCAATTTATAGTTGAAAAAATAACAGAAGAAAGAAATTTCCTTTTAGTTTTTAAGAGGCTTTCTAAATCTCTGTTCAAAGCAAAACGGCAGAGGCAGGGAGTGAGGAATGCACGGATGTGCGTGTGAGGATGTGTGTGTGTGTTTATGTGTGCGTGGGGTGTGTGGTTGCCCACGTGCAGATGTCTGCTGGCAGGAGACTGGAGGTAAGCGGGGGCAGGATGTTATTTGTGCTAAATAAGATAATTTTCAAATATTCCTTGTGAGGGGAGGAGAGAATCTGTGTTCCACGTTGGGGAATTTTCTTGCTTGCATACTTGTGAAATGCCTGCAGCTTGCTCCCCAGGTCCCAGAAATTCCACATGACCTGGACGCACTGCTGCTCACCTTGGCCCTGACCCGAACCTATGCAGCCCCCAACAGTACAGTGTTCCAAACAGCAAGTGTAATAAGGCTCGGGGAACCACACAGGCTAATGCATGCATCTGTCAAGGATCTTATTCTATCACAAAATCACACCTCCCTATGGGCCCCACCTCCAAACACAGCCCCATTGGGGGTCAGGGCATCCGTGAATTGGGGGCACACAATTCAGTCTGTAGATGGGGTCTGAGAATCTGTTGTTTGGCATTAACTACTCTCCCGGTGATTCTGACGTTCACCCAGGGCGTGTGCCTCGTGGCCCCGGGCTGGAGAGCTCTGAGTCCCCACGTCGCCCCAGCACAAGCAGCAAGGGCTGCTCATAGACTGCTGGGCTGAACCCTGTCCTGCCGCTCAGCCATGTTTTGTCAGAGCCTCACGGTGTGGCTCCAGGCTCCGCTGCCGACCTACTGCCTACCAGACATGGAACCTGGGCACGTCTCATCTGAACAGTTTCCTCATCTGAACAGTGAAGAGATTGCAAGGAAGATGCAATCGGCAAGGGTCCCAACTGCTATAAAACTCCAATCCTTGCCAGTAATATTCTAGGAGCTTCCGTTAGGCCCCATTCAGGATTTGAGCACGGAATTTTAAAAAGCATCCAGCACTCTTCACCGCATCCCAAGTAAGAATGTACTATCTCCCATGCAAAATTCCCAGCCAAAAAAGTGCCTGGCATATGATCACCCTGTGAATCTAGGTGTCAGGGAAACCAATACAAGGGTTTTCCTTTTGCTTTGAAATCCCGCATGTCACCTGATCTTACCGTGAGTCAAAATCCTTCCCGGCAGTCAGTTCAGGACTCACTTTTCTCTCTGGCTTCCCAGGACCCATGAAGTTTGCTGCCCTAACAAAAAATTGTGCTTCTCTAAAACCTCTCAAGGCTCCTGTGGCGGAGAGGAGACATCGGGAAGGATATTCAACCATTTTACAAGTGTGGACAAGTGGTGCGTCAGATATGCACACCCAATGTCAAAAAGCCAAGAGAAGGGAGCTGACTTAGTCTCTGCTGCTGCCACCCTGGTCAGTTTTGTCCAGCTTCAAATGCTGCTCTTCCAAGAAAGCCTTCTCTGAATCACTGCAGTCTGCATGATCCTCCGCTTCTGTAAACTATCGTAGCAATCCTGATCCTGGCTATTGGCCACCCCCTCTTCTGAGCCCCGAAAGGCAAGGACCATGTGGGTTTTGTGCACTGAATCCCTAGTGTCCGAGAGCTTGCCTGGCCCAGAGTGAGTGCTCAGTAAACATCTGTGAAAAAAGCAAATGGGTGAGGCCCCACAGGTCATCAGTACCTTGTAGACCCTGCCTCCTGTTGGGGTCTGTTTCAGGGACTGGGTCTTCATGTCTTGGTTCTAAGACACAGTCCCTTCCCTTGTTTCTTTTTATCCCCAGAACCAGCAAAGAGCCTGGTCCACTGTAAGCACTCAGTGAGCACTGGAATGAATGAATGAAGAGCCATGTTCAGCACTGAAGGGAAAAACCTCAGGCAGAGGTCGAGGGTAGAAGTGAGAAACGGTGTGGAGGGAGAGCAGGCACAAGTCCACACCTAGCTACCCAGGTGCCCTGGGGGCCAGGGCCTCTAGGGAAGGCTGTGATGGGGGTATATCAGGTGGTTTAGCAGGCGCCTCTTGTGCCCGCCTGCCCTCGGTCGTCTGCTGCAGCCGTGGACTTGCTCTCGCAGTATGGTCTGCCAGTGCCTTTGCCTTCACTGCATCTCTCTGATCCTATGGCAAGAGACCTGGGAAGGAGCCTCTCCGTACACCTCCGTGCATTGCTTGAGAGTTTCAGGAGAAGTTGCTGCCCCCTGCGGTAACCCCGAACAGATGCCTCTACACGACCACCCCTGGGTGGACAGAAGAGCAGGCGGGGCTGAGCCCACTGCCCACGGCAGTGACAGTCCAGTAACCCTCCCTGGTTCTGGCTTTTCCTCCTTCCTGCTCTCACTCTCCCTGGCCCCTCGCTTTTACTCCTTAGGCTTTGGAAAATAAGTCCATTCAGACAGACAGAGTGAAGACAGCCACATTCTCAGCAGAAAGATAAGCAGAGGAAAGGCAAAGATGGAGGGTGCCTTGAAGGGGGGGTGTTGTCTGCTGTGGTCACCTGTGCATTTCGGGGCTGGGCTTGTGCCCACATGGGTCATGGAAGAACAAATCAGTGTAGGTACCAGATCCACATGGGTTAGCAAATGCCGTAAGTACAGCAGGAGAGGCAGAGAAGAGAGACAGGGCAAAATCACCTGGGTGCACGTGTGAGTGTATGGCACCGCTGGCAGAGAAGGCACCTCGAAGGCCCTCTGGTTTAATAACATGAGGCTGTGTGCCAAAGCCACCCACCCCAAGCCATACCTCATGGCTTTCAGACCAGTTTTAAACTGGTTTGATCAGTCTTAATAAGAGGAGCACTGTGCCATCTTCCTGACGCGTGGACTCAGACATAAATATGTAAGCAGTTCTATATTAGCATTAATTAGCAGCAGTAGCCTGAAACGCTTAGCATAACGCTGGGGATCACTAATGGAATTGTGTGTCTTTTTCCTGCGCTACGAGCAGTCGAGAATCATGCATAATGTAAAAGCATAGACTGCAGCTGGTAGCAGCAGGCTGGATCACGGGAGATGATTTTGACTTGTCTTTATGATCATGAAGAAATACCTTTCAATCAGGCCCCCAAAGCAAATAGTCTGCGGCCCTGGGGGTGCAGAATCATACTACATAACAGTAAATAATGATCCCGCTCAGAGGCCCCAAAGCTGGGCTTTTTATTTATGTTCAATCCATATTTATAGAGTCTAGAAGGAAAGCAGGCAGCAGAGACAGAAAGCAGGTGCCACCTGACCATCCGGGAGGCTGATTGAGAACAGGCGGCCGCGCTCTGGCCTCTAATCTCAGAATTGCTCAGACTCGAGAAGCAAAGCCTGTTTAATGGTTTCACTCATCTCCTTGTAATAGAGCCTGATCGGTTGGTTAGAACAAGGGACAGTGGAGATATCCCAGCGGGCTCCTCAATTTAGCCTGTCGGTCGCCACTGCCCGTGTTTCCCAACCACTACGGTCTTTTGCGGTTTTTTTCCAACAGCTGTAGAGACCTACTATACAATTCACCCACTTTACATGTATACTTCAATGGTTTGGGGTATATTCCTTTATCAATTGTTTTAAATGGTTGTAAAATATACATGGCACATTTTACCATTTTAACCATGTTTAAGCGTGCAGTTCTGTGAATTCACATGTGCAGCCATCACTGCCATCCACCTCTAGAATTTTCTCATCACCCCACACATAAACTCTCTACCCATTAAATAATAATTCCCCATTCTCTCATTCTTCCCTCAGGCCCTGGTAACATCTAATCTACTTCCTGTCTCTACAAATTTATCTATTCTAGATAGTTCATAGAAGTAGAATTATGTATTTGCATTTTATGTGATTTATTTCACTTAGCATGGTGTGTTCGAGATCCATCCGTGTTGTAGCATATATTAGAATTTCATTCCTTTTTATGGCTGAATAGTATTCCATTGTGTGTGTATTCCACATTGTGTTTATCCGTTCATCTGTTCATAGACACTGGAGTTGCTTATACCTTGTGGGGCTTGTGAACAGTGGTATGAACTCTGGCCTACAACTATCATATCTGTCTGAGCCCCTCTTTTCAATTCTTTTGGATGTATATACAGGAGAGGAATTACTGGATTATATGCCAATTCTATGTTTAGGGTTTTTGGGAACCATGAAACTCTTTTCCACAACCACTGCTCTGTTTGGTATGAGGACTCCTTTTACTCTACGTCCTCACCAATATCTCTTACTTTCCTTTTTGTTTTTACAGCCACCCTAGTCAGTATGCAGGCATGAAGTGGTATCTCATTACGGTTTTGATTTGCATTTCCCTTATGATGATGTTGAACATCGTTTCATGTGCTTATTGGCCATGTGTATATCTTCTTTGGAGAAATGTAGTATTAGTTTGCCATAACAAAACATCACAAACTAGGCTTAAATAACAGAGATTTATTTTCCCACAGTTCCGAAAGCTGAAAGTCCCAGATTAAGGTGCCATCAGGATTGATTTCTTCGAAGGTCTTTCTCCTTGGCTTGTAAATGGCTGTCTTCTGCCTGTGTCTTCACATTGTCTCTCTTCGGTAATTGTCTGTGTCCTAATCTTCTCTTCCTGTAAGAACACAAGTCATGTTGGATTAAAGCCCACCCCAATGACCTCAGTTAGCCTTTACCACTCTTTAAAGACCTCATCTCAAAATCCAGTCACATTCTCCGGTACAGGAAGGGGGTTAGGATTTCAAAATATGAATTTTGGGGGATATATTCAGCCCATAACAAATGTCAATTCATTTTCTTTGCCCGTTTTTTAAATTGGGTTATAATCACTCCAACTTTTGATATTGAGTGTGTGGTTTTATTCTTCACTTTGGAGGGGTGAAGGTACAGGTAGATTAAGAAAGAGGACGTTTGTCACTGGGTTTTTAATCTTGAAATGTTTCATGTGATCAAGTCTAAGCACAGTCACTGTCCCCAAGGAAATGTCACCATTCTTCTCCCTACAGAAGCCCAATCATACTGTCTTCCACTAAAATGCCCAAATCGTGCAATAACAGCCAACAGAAGTAAATAAG
Organism: Lepilemur ruficaudatus; assembly: GCA_963574885.1. Lineage (NCBI taxonomy): Eukaryota > Metazoa > Chordata > Mammalia > Primates > Lepilemuridae > Lepilemur > Lepilemur ruficaudatus. The sequence continues at coordinate 97,092 of CAUYRT010039514.1, read as the reverse complement.
AAATCACTATATTACACCTAAACTATAGTAAATCAGTTTTCAAATGTCTGCTAGACTTTAGATTACTTGAAGGCCAACGTCATTTCTTATTCAACTTGAGTTAGGCTATGCCCCAGGCCATGAAAACATTTTCTTATGTGATAAACTCAATAACCCATCTGGCAGGTCTAGTAACCCCCATTCCACAGATGAGAAAATAGGGGCTCAGAGGGACCAGGGACTTGCCCAAGTTGATACAGCAGGCAGCAGAAGGAAACTGTGGACTTGGATCTGTCCAAATCTTCTTCCTACTGTGCTATGATTCCTTTCTCCATAAATGTGGAAAAGATACATGTGCTCCACCAGTACGGAGGGGCATTCATTCCCAGAGATCGCTAAGCGAGCTGAGCTCATCTCCCATAGGAACATGTTTATCACTTAGAAGGTATTGTTCATTGTCTGTCTCCATAAAAGATTTCTCTTCCTTCCCCTTACTCTTTAACATTTTTATTGTAGACTTTGCTAAAATCAAGGGAGATCACGTCTCTGGCGGCTGAAGCCTTGCCTACCAAAAGCTTAAAAAAGTGATGAGTCCTGAATGAAGTCATGCAATGTGTTAAAAAAAAAAAAAAAGTCTACTGTCTTCAGTGGCAGGAAAAACAACTGTGTAATCAGGGCAAATCTCTCCATATGGCATCATTTTAATGCATTCACTAATGAGAATCCTTTTAGGATTAATAACATACATTAAATCATTGTCTGAGCAAAGGTTTCCAATGTCAATCAAAAAAGAGTAATGTGTTTTAATTTGTTATGTAAATATGAATTAAATAGATATGACATTAATAGACAAGAACTCAAGCTCAGGCAGTATGTTCCATTCATGATAATAGTAATAAAGGATTTTTAAAAAAAACCAATAGGATAGGAGGTAAAGGAGAATGAAATCAAAGTTTCAATACACCAAGAAATGGAAAACAGTCAGTGGTTATTATACTCTTTTGTTAATTCTCAATCCAAGACAAGTGATAACAACATTCACAAATTATACACACTGGCTTCAGCCCTCTCTGCTGGTGAGATGAATTTCTCTTTTTGCAAACATCCAAATAGTCCTAGGCTCTTCTTGGTAATGGACAAAGAAGTTTTGCAGGCAAGTCACAGCCAGCGATCAGACACTATCGGACACCTGCTTCCCAAAGGAAGGTGTCTGACTCCTTTATTTCTCTCGCTGTAGAATCCTGGGTCTTGGTGAATCCAATCATGTCTCTCTTATCTCATTTAATAAGGTTTAACATTAACCATCAGTCCCCCAAATTGCTAAACAAAGAAGAAAATCTAAAAAATTCTAATGAATTTTGCAAATATTATACATTCTTCCCTTGCTAATATATTTATCGTTTGAGGAAGGACATATACAACCATGTGGTAACTCATTTAATAATCAGCTTTTGTACATTCCATCTTTTTTCCCAAGGGAAAGAAAATAATCACATGTATAGAACCTATCAGCGAAGTCCTTGGTTCATAAAGGGCAATTGGACCAAGGGTGTCCCAGAACACCTTTTTATATCTATATGTGTTTTCTTTGTGAGTTTTACTTTTTGTTCTCAACATACTAGCTGCTCCATGGGGCACAGCCTACTATATAGCACACGGTGTGTTATGAAGACACATTACACTCTGAGCACCTGATTGACTGGGCTCATGTACTCTGTGGACAGTTTTATAGCCCAAATCACATGTGCTATATCAAAATCATCTGGCTTGTACTTCCTGTAGTTCTTCTGGTGGGGGGACTACCTGAGTGGACCCAGTAACCAATGGGGTTAGATTATCATCTCTGACTAGCTTGGACACTTTCTTATAGGATAGCTTCAAAGCCTGGCTTCATATGTGGGCTTCTAAGAATAGGGATTATAGAGTAATCCTACAAAATGGTTTGGGTTGAACAGTCAGGCAATGCCCCTTGCTTCCCGCTCAATCCCACCCAACCAGTGGTGTGCTGGTAAATATTCAACAACCAGGTCTCCAAACAATGCATGTAAATATATGCACACGTATGTTTATTATTGGTTTTATTAACATAAAATATATGTATCACATAATTTACAAATGCTAATAAAAGATACAATAATCTTCATTGTAAGTTCCATATAGCCAATTGATTCTCACAAAATGCTTTCCTTGATTTTTGTTAAGCTCTTATGTCTACAGCCAACCTATGGTTGCAACCGGTATACTAGTGTAGTTTTAACTAGACTGTGGTTGATATTTTGGTTTATGTGAATGAGTAAGTTGAAGATGAAACAATGAAGAAATATGTCAGAACATCACTTGATAATGAAGTGAGCAACTTCTTTGCTGATTCAGATAATAGTTTTCTAATGCTGAAAGAATATTTCCTCAATTTTTTGTGCTATTCAGAATGTATTGGCTACAGACATGACAATCTTTTAAATTTAATCTGGATTATTAACATTTTCTTCCTCTCGTTCTTATGTCTGGATGGTCTTTAGGACAATAAATCAAGCCTTGATTTGTAGCAGGTGTAAATATCCAGGGCATAAATATTCCCATCACAGCCAACTTCAAGACCAAAGTCACGTCATTAAACGTGGACTTGGGAAGAGACGCACAGTAGTGCCCCATTGTATACTATCTCCACCATGCAAATACAATAAATATAATAACTTCAAAAGGTTAGATGATGAAATAAGCAGGAAATGCTGAGTTTGACTACTGTATTTTAATATAATTTAATTATAAGTTTAATTTAATTTAATAAGCCTGCTGTGTTTAACAACAGGTTCTAAAAATTCCTGAAAATTTAACAATCATTTCATGCAAGCTGGTAGGAGCCAGCTCCAGTATACCACTGCGCTCAACCCACAAAAGGCTAGGTTCCATTATGAACATTTGGAAACGTTTTAAACTGCAGATAACAGGGTATGTGACTAAAAGTGACTAGAATATAGCTCTACAAAGGCAAGGATCTTTGTTCAGCAGCATTTTTAAAGGACTTAGAACAGTCACTAAGAGATTATAGGTACTCAATAAACATCTGTTGAATTGAAGTTATTATTTATTGAAATAGAGGCATTTAGTTATCGCACACAGTGAAAAGTCTAGACATAGGTGTTCCAGAGCCGATCCATCCAGGACACTGGGTCAACCACTCTGCGAAGTTCTTAGCCTTTTCCCTTCAGCTGCAAGGTGACAGCCATCGCCCCAAACATCAGATCTCACACAGCACGATGTCTAAGAAAGGAAACAAGGCATAACCAGGTTAATGAGAGATGTCTCCTTACACACTTTCCTGGTTCTCATGTAGCTAGAACAGGATCTTCTGCAAAGAGGCTGGGAAAACCAGCAACCCCAACCCTCTTTCCCAGATCCTGCGGTGGGAGATGGGCAGAGGGAAAGGAGGTTGGTTGTCCCTAAGCAGTCAAATAATTTGCCTGGTTTCCTACCAGGCCAATTCAACACCAGGAATTGTACAAGTAGTACAAATACTTATGGTGGTTCAAGTGTCTTTTTCTGACCAAGGCATAATCATTATTCTGGAATTTTCTGTACTTATTGATCTTATTGTAAATAAAATCTATAATAACTCTTTCTAATTGCCAAATGATTACCCTTAGAAGGACATCTAGAAAGACTAAGTGTTTATGTACAACTTGACTGAAAGAGTCCTATATCAGATTATTGTAATCAGGTGCCTAATATGGTAAATATAAATTACATTTTTAAAAATCCCTTGTAAAAATTCCCTAGTGCATAAAACAGTTAAATAAAATACAATACCACAGGGAATTTGAACAGCTCCTAGGAGCTATTTGCCCGGGTTTTGATTCCCATAAATGTTATTATTGACAAAGAGAACAATTGAAAGCCATTCACACACAAAATGTTTGCATTCAAGCAACCTTCAAATATTTTGACAAGCGCCTTCCACTTAATACTCAGAGAGAGGCCAAAGAAATAAACGCAGCTTACTCTGGGCTCCCAAGGCTGTCGGCATAGATTCTGGTCACTGAGGAAGATTGCTTCCCATCTGTCACCATCTGGATACATCTGTGGCAGAGAGAATGACCAAGTTCAGGAAAAGGCAGCAAATAAATGTCAGAAATAATAATGGCTGGGATAGACTCTTTTCAGACTTAGGTAAGAGTCATAGACTTAGAACCACAATGGACCCTAGAGATTATCTTCTTCACTTGCATCCAAAACTGTGTTCTCCCTGGTCAGTTCTTTCTGGGAAATAGTTTTATACAGAGGAAATTAGGTTTTTTCACTCAAGACTCTTCAGGGGCATTGGAGACAGAGTCTTACTCTATTGCCCAGGCTAGAGTGCCATGGTGTCAGCCTAGCTCACTATAGCCTCAAACTCCTGGGCTCCAGTGATCCTCCTGCCTCAGCCTCCTGAGTAGCTGGGACTACAGGCACATGCCATCATGCCCGACTAATTTTTTCTATTTTTAGTAGAGACAGAGGTCTTGCTCTTGCTCAGGCTGGTCTCAAACTCCTGAGGTGGAGTGATCCTCCTACCTTGGCCTCCCAGAGTGCTAGGATTACAGGCGTGAGCCACTGTGCCCAGCCACTGTGAACCTTTAAAAAAAAAATTATAGCCACTTTTTCCAAACCTGATGTAACTATAGAATACCCCCCTTTTTAATTATTTTTATTCATTTATTTATTTTTAATACAGGGTCCCACTCAGTTGCCCAGACTGGAGTGCATCACAGCACACAGCAACCTCAAACTCCTGGGCTCAAGCAATCTTCCTGCTTCGGCCTCCTCCTGAGTAGCTGGGAATACAAGCACATACCACCATGCCCAGCAAATTTTTGTTTTCAAATTTTTTGTAGAGACAGGGTCTTACTATGTTGCCCAGGCTGGTCTTGAACTCCTGGCCTCAAGCAATCATCCCAACTCAGCCCCCCAAAGTGCTGGGATTACAGGCGTGAGCCACTGTGCCTAGCCAAACAGGCCCCTTTTTAAATGGAACATGCTAAATTTCTTTTTTGTTTGTAATTGTGGTAAAATACATAAGACATTTACCATCTTAACCATTTTTAAGTGTACAGTTCAGCAGTGTTAAGTGTATTCACATTGTTGTGCAACCAATCTCCAGAATGTTTTCATCTTGCAAACTGAAATCTGCACCTATTAAACAAAAACTCCCTACTTCTCCCCCATCCCCTGGCAACTACCTTTCTACTTTCTGTTTCTATTAATTTGACTACTCTAGGTACTTCATGTAAGTGGAATCTTACAGTATTTCTCTTTTTGTGACTGGTTTATTTCATTTAGCATAATGTCCTCAAGGTTCATCCATGTTGTTGCATGTGTCAGAATTTCCTTACTTTTTAAGGCTGAATAATATTCCATTACACATTTTATTTAGCCATTCCTCCATTGATAGACATGTGAGTTGCTTCCACTTGTTTACTGTGGATAACGCTGCTAGAACATAGGTGCATAAATATCTCCTCAAGATCCTGTTTTCGACTCTTTTGGATATATTATATCTACCCAGAAGTGGAAGTTCTGGATCCTATGCTAATTCTGTTTTTAATTTTTTGAGGACTCACCACATTGTTTTGCGTAATAGCTGCACCGTTTTACATTCCCACCAATGGTGCACAGGGTGGAACTCCTTTTTTAAAGAACACTTATTGACGCGGAATAAAGTTTAAGAAACACCGGTTTAATCCAAATCTATCATTTTACAAATGGAAAAATAGTAGCTTAAGAGGTGAGGGACTTGTGCAAACCATCTTCCTCGAAGCTCTTTAGTGGCGAACCAGCCAGGAGCTCAGCAGGAAACACAGACCACGCAGCCAACGCTATGGAGAGAATTTAGTGTAGGAATTATTTACAGAGGTTGGGAGTCTTACTAAGGGAGCTGTCAAGGGAAATGAGGAGCAACAGTGAGCAGCATCCTTTTGCTTAAGGGGGAAAGAGAAGAAATGGTAAGTTTGAACCCAGTGAAACCTAGAGCCAGGAAGGAGGTTGCCCAGCGGAAGCAGGACGTCAGGGGCTGTGGTCACCACCAGAGCCATGACACAGAAGCAACAGGCAAACAAATACCCAACTGCTCTCTCCCTCTGTCCACTTATCTTCTGCCAGTTCCTCTCACTGGCCAAGCCAACCAAAATCCAGAGGTCAGGAGAACCCAGTGTGTAGGGTAAGTCCCCAGAGGAGAGCAGAAATGGGTAAGGAAGAAAAACAAGAGAAAGAAGGAGGGTACTGGAGCGGCAACCCATAGTGCCTGACATGGAGGGTGTCTGGATGTGGTCTTCTATGCTGCTTATTGAAGAAAACTCAAAATTTATAATGTTCAAAACATTAGAAGAAATAAAACAAAAAATTTACTAACAATCTCATTACCCACAGATATCTGAAATAACATTTTTGTTTCCAATGGATATTGTATGGCAAAATAATTTATTGAGATGGGAAGTTGCGTTTGCTTTCACTGTTGTGCAGCGGCCACTCCAGAATGTCTACCCAGGAGGAACAGGTGGCTGAAGGGAAGAACCAGACCTGTGTCTTGATGCCACACTTATGTAGCAAGCACGCTGGCTTTGACCAGACTGTGGGTTAATTGGGGGGCCTTTTCTGGGGCTTCTGATGGAGACGACGGGCTTTGTCTTGAAGCTACCATGTGCAGAGAAGCCCACTTGTTTATCTTGGTAGGTTTCCGGAGGAAGGAGATGATTTATGTGGCAGGCAAAAAGCTCCCATGCTGAAGCCACCCCTTGACAATGCTGTAGAAGACCCACAGCCCAGACTCCCCCCTGGACAGGGTGATGACCACGGATGCAAGTGCTTCCTTCCCCAAAGCAGTGGGTACAGGAGCACTGGGAGCAAGAGATGGGGGGCAGTGTCCTGGGGATGCCATAAAGACTCACTGTGAGAGGCCATGTCTGACACATCACAGGAGCCCCACCACACACACTGAAGCCAGCGTGGAGCACCCGCGACAACCACAGTTCCCCTCCTCAGTCTCAATTGTCTACAGGAACTGCCATAGCAGATCTTGCAGCAGGGAATCTTGGCATGAATGCACCTAATCAGAATCAAATATTTGAAGAGAACCAGCACCAAAAGACAGAAAGAAAAATAAGTGAAAGAGGAGAAACTTTAACTCAAGAAGCAGATTGGTGCAAAGAAGGGATTTTTTAAAAAAACACGTAATAAATATCTTTAAAGATTGAAGGACATAATGTGGGCAATCATAACAATAGACAAAGATCCAATCAAAATCATTGGGCATTAAAATTTTAATTGTTGAAATTGAAAGCTTAGTATGTGGGTGGAAAACAGAATGCGCTCAGCTGAGGAGCAAATCCATTGGGAAATGGAGCCATGGAATTTGCTCAAAATGATACAAAATTAAGAGACATGTAGAATAAACCTAGTTCCAGCATCCATGTGGAAGGAGTTACAAAAGAGCCTAGAAAAAAAGAAAAGTAAATAAAATTTAAAGAAATAATTGATTAGAAATGTATAGAACTAAAGTAAGACATGAGGTCTCTGAAAGAAGCCATCATTATCCAGCAGAATAAAATTGTTTTCAATTATTCAGACACAACTGAGAATAGAGAACATTTGTGACCACGTGGCTTAACTATTAGGGCCAAAGACAAAGACCACCTGTTTCAACATGACTTAATTATTTGCTCCAAGAAATCCTTGCCCAGAAAGATAAGGCTGTAACCAATAAATAACAGCTATTTATTAAAGTTCAGGAAATCCCTGCAAACTAATTTGTCTGGGCAAACAGTTTGTGAATCTGGGCAAACAGTTTTCCTCACAGGACAATAGTGTTTGCACTTGGGTAAAGAGCTCTTCTACAAAACAATTTCCTTAATATTTGCTTTGAGCCCCTAGCTCCACTGTGTCCACCAATTCTAAACTATTAGTTACAATCTTTTCCCAATCCCAATCAATCCCCCTCCTTGAAAGATCTGTCTTAAATCCCATGAGCCATGATCCCAAAACTCTACCAATGTCCTCTCCTGATTTTTACCTTTTGAGATATTGCTAAGATCCTCTCAAAGGGATAATTTCCCTAACTACAATAAGTTTAATAAGATTAGCTTTGCTTTATCAAAAGGTTATTTTTGATGGACATTTAGGGGAGTTGACAGTTGAAAATTCATGAAGAAACTTCATTAAAATAAAAAGAAAATCTTAAAATAAAAATCGTTTCTCAGCCTTTTGGCTAAGATCAAATGTAAAATCTTAAAAACCTTCCGGAGAGGAATAAACTGCTTATCTACAAAGGAAAAAGAATCAGATTGGCCTCAGACTTCTTGATGACAACAGTGGGTGGACACAGGAAGACCGTGGAACAATTATCTTCATTATCTAAAGGAAAATAAGTTTGAGCCTAAAATTTTATACCCAAACAAACTATCCTTTAAAAACTGAGGTCAACAAACTATAGCCAATGGACCAGCCCCCTGGTTTAACAAATAAAATTTAATTGGAATGCAATCACACCCATGCATTTATTAAATATGTATTGTCTGTGGCTGCTTTTGCACTACCTTAGAAAAGTTGAATAGTTGCCACTGAGACTATTTAGCCAGAAGCCTAAAATACTTACTATTTGGGCCGTTTAAAATAGTTTGCTGACACTCGCTTTAAAATAAAGAATCACTATGAGATTCTTCACTATGAGATCTAAGGGAGAGTGGGAGGGGACATGTTTCCATTTCTACCTTTTATAAGTTTGGAAATGTATACATTTTACATCTAATACTTAAATACTTAACATTGTCTAGGATGAATAATTATCTAGAAATAATCTAGAATTAATAAGCTTTGTTTAGAGTTATCTTTATCCTCTGCCTTCCTCAGTCCCACTGAGAAGATAAGAACTTTATTGCCCTTTTAGTTCCCCCACTCACAGTTTCCACCTGCCTCCGTGGAATTTAACACTGCATGGGATTCTTAAATCTAAAACTTAAATGATTAATACTTATTTTAATGTGTAAATAAGGTTTACTCCTGTGTTTGTAACTCATTGCTTTATGCATCTGACTTCTTCTTCCTGGAACCTCCCGTCCCCTCCCACTTTCCCACAATTCTCATAGTGATTCTTCAAGGAGGATCAATGGACAGTAAATTTTATGAGAGGTGAGGGGACAGGTTAAACTGGTGAAGGGGATCAGGATATGCCACCCCAAAACATGCCACTTTGGCATAAAAATTATTTTGAGCTGAAAGCAGTTGAGAATTAGATACAGGAAGTTCTCTGCCCTCCCCTATCCACCTACAAATAGGACATCAACTTCCCTTTGTGAAGGTGTCCCCCTCTCCTGTACCAGGAAGAGGAGAGCAACTCATCACCTGGGACAGAGTTGGCACCAGCACGAGTCTGCATAAACACACTTTACCAACATAAGCCCTCTCTTCCATCAGTTTCCCCCGTCCATCTCCTTGTCACTTCCGACAGTCTGTCCATCCTGGAAGCCCAAACCCCTTTTTCTTTGTTAAAATGACACACAGGCCCCAGAGTTTAGCCGCTTCTTTGAGTTTCACTTCTTTTCTGTGAACTCACGAACATAAATATTAAGAAGAATTGTATGCCTTTTCTCCTAGTAATCTGTCTTTTGTTAGTTTAATTCACAGGCTCCCATCACTAACCCTAAGAGGGTAGAAGAAAAATTTTTCCTTCCCAACAGCATATAAGAAGAAATATTCAATTATAACACATGCACACACAATACACACATAAAATCAACTTCTGTATATCCAGTTTACAAAGGACAGACTATAGTAGACACTTTAGGGACCCCACCCAGGCCCATTTTCAACCTGATGAATCCACCCCCAGCTGCTGTGGGTGTTGGTTCTTAAAGTCTCATGGGCTGCCTCCCTTCTCTGGAGAATTGCTGATTGCAGCTGCCTCACCTGGGTGTTTATTCAATCAAAAAAAACCCAGGTGGCAAAAAAAGAGGAGCTGTCTTTAATGATTGATCATATGATAAGGGATGCCCATACATGATTTTTCCTGCATTACACACATTTATTAACTAGTATACTGTAAGAAAGTAGGAATTTTGAGCCTTATTGGGATGTTCTGATTTAAGCTCTAGAGTGGAGTGGAATGGCAGAAGTAAAAAATTTTATCTCCATTGCCCCAATCATTCTGAACCATCATCAAAGGATGCACCAATCTTGAAGGAGAGTTCAAGAGAGCAAAGATAGCTTTTTAAAGAAATATTAAATGAAAAAGTGGCTTTTTCATATTTTTAAACATAAGCAATTCTTTTCAGATTTTCAATACTCACACTTAGGCTATTTTGAAGCTACAAAGAAAAACATTCAAATAGAAAACGCTGTAAGAGTGAGTGATGTGGTGTTTTTTAATATAACTAGAATTTTTCTGGAAATACTACATTTTCCAAGACATTTCTGACAAAACCCATAGGTAAAACTTCTACTAGATTTCTTGCAGATCAATAAGTTACAAAGTTATTTCATCAAATAGGCAATAGACCATATTCAACTATTATGTTAGCTTCCTGTTGCTGCTACAACAAATTGCTACAAATTGAGTGGCTGGAACCAATGCAAATTCATCATCTTGCATGTTCCGAGGTCAGAAGTCTGAAATGGGTCTTACCAGGCTAAAATCTTCCTTTGGGAAGCTCTAGGGGAGAATCCATTCTCTTGCCTTGGTCACCTTCTAGGGGCTGCCTATATTCCTTGACTCACCTTCAAAGCCAGTGACATCAGGCTGAGTTCTTCTCATGCCACCATCTCTCTGGATCTCTCTTCTGCCTCCCTCTTCCACTTGTCAGGACCCTTGTGATTACATAGGACTCACCTGGATACTCCAGAATACTCTCTCCATTCCAGGTCAGTCGATTAGCACCTTTAATTTCTTCTGAAACTGGATTTCCCTTTGCTATATAAAATACATATTCAGAGATTCCATATGTTAAGACTTGGACATCTTTGGGTAGCCAGTATTTTGCCTATCATAACTCTTAAGAAACAATTCCAATAAACCATAGTTTTAAGTTTAATAATTATTTACCAACATTTGTAATATATTGTTACTTTGATCAATTGTGTTCTAATTGAAGTTATAGCTAAATATAGAATAAACTTCTTGTCACTAAGAGCCCAATATTCATTGGAAACAAAGCAAGATTTTCAATCGATAGACACAATTATATTACAAACAAATATAACAAAGTAAGAATTTTCAAGCAAAATATTATATCGTACTTATAGTATAAAATTATATGGTAGAAGTGAAATGAAAATTTAAGTCAAGGAGAAAGACAAAATGTAAATTTTCCCAATGTTTAAGGTTTGTTTGTGCATACATTTGATAGTGTGTATCAAATCATTGTATATTTAAGTTCCACTGGATAAATTTAAAAGTATAATTAAGCTTACTTTGAAGTGTTGATACAATTGAGCCTTGCCAGCTAACGTTGCACAGAAGAAGCCAGACTATATGACTCACTTATATACGCAGCACAGTTTTCCAGGTGGCCTTGGACAAACGCGGTTCTTTCATTTTTCTCACAGTTCTCAAGAATAGCTGCAGAATGAGCTGGGAATGCAACATCCTGAGATGGGGAAGTCGGCCAGACAGCTGGGCTCTATTCCAGTCCTTCCCTAGAAACAGGATATCCCTCACGACCACGTTGGCCCAGCAAGTAGCTCCTGGGTATAACACCTAGGGCAGGCTGCTTTTCGGGGTCCCTCAGCTGTGGTTCAAGTGAGGCTCACACAGTTGAGACTCCGTCCACCCTTTCCTGAGCCTTAGAGGGGCCAGCTCACAACGACTCCTAGATTTCCCAACCTGCTCCATGTAACATGTGTGCAAGGGTGTTCTGTCTCACTAGAGTCAGGCAAGTTGGTGACCAGTGCACAGTGAACTTATTTCACAATCTGAAGTTCAAAAAATAAGCAAACTATCCAATGGTGTCAGAAACCAGGATGGTGGTTATGCTTGGGATGGAGCGAGGTGTGAGTGGAAGGAGACAGGAGACCCCTGGGAGTCTGGTTATACTGATTACACAGATGTGTTCACTTTGTAAAATTCACGAACTATACACTTATGCTTTATTTACTCTTCTATATGTGACTTGTAGTATAATAAGATCATTATTACAAGTGTCAACGTAGCCTTTATGCATTATGGATAGCGGTACATTGTTATTTATCTTTCAAATATTCTTTTCTGTCGCCTGTACTTTAACTGCTTTATAGAAAACTGCACAAAATTTACAAGCAGGCAATTCACAGAGGGCATCATACATTAAATACCCAACAAATATTAAACAATATGCAGTTTCACTACTACCTAGGGAAATGCAAATGAATACAACATATAAATCTTTTGCTAGCCATGGTAGAAACTTTTCTGGAGGTTTATAACACATTGTTGCCAATGGTGTGGGGAATGAGGCACTCTCAAACTTTTGGTGGGTGGAATAAATTGGTAGAGAATTGCTGAGAGGAAGTTTGACAGTATCTAACAAAACTCTTCATATAAGAACCAGCAGCCTTCACGACATTCTCAAGCAACTGAAATGATGTCACCAACCATCTATCTCCACCTTTCTTGTGAAAAAAATAAACCCCTATTAATTTTTTTTTAAATTTCAATATAGATACGCCCCCATCCAAATTCATACCATCTGAGCTCAGCAACCAAATACATTCAGAGTTTGAATAAATCTTGCAATATCTGAACTCTCACTACTCAGCATCCAAAACTTGGGAACTGAAATATATTTACTATCAACCACAAATTACATTCCATGGAACTATTTAAACTTACAGCAAATATTTTTAAATGCTAATCTAAAAATATGCAATGGTGAGGGGGTAATTTTTGAAAAATTCTTTTAGAGCAAAAAACTTTGTAGATAATAGTCTTCATATACCTGTTTTGAAATATATTCTTCAAGCAGACCAAAAATAAATAAGTAAGCAAACAAAAATACATAGGATTTGATTTCCACAATTAAAACTAAACAACTAAAGTTTTGTATGTATCCTCAAAGCAAAAGATACGCATATTTTTTCAAACACTTCATATTTTGAAAAATAAACTCTATAAACAGGCCACACAAAGCTCAATATGTTTCCCAAAAAATTGATAACATACTGTCTCCGTTCACTGCCCACAATATAATTTTTTAGCACCAAAACGTTTTTGCCTGGAAATTTAAAAACACACAGCCAAATAGCTCTTAAAGAGGACATCAGAGTACGAGGAAAGAAAAAGAAACAGAGCATTTCCTACACTTCCCATGTGACCCGGGGGCTCCCCAGGTGTCCCCCTGATGACCCCCAGTTGCTGTGTCTCTCCACTGAGACCACCCGCCCTGTGGCCAGGCCTCTCCCCACGTCCCCCAGCAAGCATAACTAGACAGAGGTGCCCAGGAGGGGGCGACAGCAACCTTCTTCAGGGAATCTGTTGGTGGAAATTCTTGTCCTGCGATGAATTGGTCCTCTCTTGTTGCTCATTAGAAGTCTGTAATCCATTTCATTTCTTTTGTTTTGTTTTGAAATCTTTTTTTTCTTTGCCTCCAGAAAACCGTGAGTTTTGTTCTTGGTTTTCACATTTTTGCTTAGGCTAAATTTTCTGATTAAAAAAAAAAAATCTCTTTGTTCTTCTACCATAAGAAGGCTTTTGATTTTTGGCTTTTGTTTAAATGGTTTGAATGTATATAGCCTCCTCAAATCATTTCTGGAAGTAGATAGGGTACAAAATATAAATACACACACAAATAAATCAAATAAAACGTAAGGGTGGAATTTTTAGGATAGGCTGAAGATTGTCAAACGTGACATTTTCAGGCAGGTAAGGTCTTGATGTATGGTAGAATCATCTCAGGAAAGTGACCACCCTATGCACAGAAATTTCAAATATTACAAATAACTGTCCTCCCTCCATCCTCTCCCTGAATCCATGCAGATTGAACAACACCCAGAAAACCTTGAACATGGCAGCTCAGGTCCTAAAGATGGTTCAAATTTGCAAAGAAATGTTCCTTCTGGAAACTGAGAATTCTCAAAAGATATTCTAAAGACAGCCCCTGCTGGGGTCCCCACGGCAATTTCCTGTTCTCATCAACAGATGAGCTCTCGGGAGGTCACAACCTTCATTCCGTGCAGGTGTGGCTGAAGAAAAGCTGCAACCCAGTCATTTATTCAACCTTTGAGATAGAAGAAGCTGCAATCCCAGCAGCGTTGTAAACAATCACTCGGAAAACAGAGCGGCTGTATTTAGCTCTGTATTTAGTGCGAAGCATTTAGTACGTTGTGTCCACCAGCCATCCTTAACACACCTTAATTGGTTTTCCATGAAGCAGCCACTACAAAAACACACAGAACCTTTGAATCTTAAACATTTCAAAGTGACATCTAAAGAAATACATGCAATTTTAGGCTTTATCTTATTTTTAAATCACAACTTTCTTTTAGATAAAAACAATATAAATTTTACCGTCAATACAACAATATAAATTTCTGTCCTCGGGAAAATTGTTTTTTCTGACAATTCTCCAGCACAGTTTCACATGGGACGTAGAAAAGACATCTCCTGTTTTCTAAAATGCTGTATCAAGGAAAGTAAGATGATGGCCGAATGAACCCTTCCCTGCTCAACCTGATGTTTTCTTTCACCAACTGGTCTCCTGGAAGCGTGTTAACTAATTACAGGAGAACTAGACACACTGGACGATTGGGCTTGAGAGTGAGAAGGGACCAAAAGTAGAACTGATTGCTTTGCCATCCAGGACAAACGCTATTTCCATTAAGTGCTAAGAATATTGTGATCCTGCAACCACCAGGATCAAGGCAGCTGAGGGACAGCAAGCCCTGAGCAGGGAAAGAACTCCACCATCCTGAGTGACTGTCCTCTCCCGCTTCTTGTGGTGTCTCCACCTGCCAGCACTGGGTGCACTGACACCCCTACCCACAGATGCAGTCCCTCCCCCGGCCCATCACCCACCCTCACCTTCACCATCAGGCCAGACTTGGAATCCAGTGTGATGGATCTTAGGCCCTGAATCCACCCCACCCCCTCTAGCCCGGATTCCTCTCCTAACGCTGCTGTAAGAACTCACTACAAAGTCAGCAGCTTAAATAACAAAGGTATTAGCTCAGTGCTGTAGGTCAGAACTCTGGGTGGGCTCAGCGGTTTCTCTGCTCTGGGTCTCAGGAGGCCAACATTAAGCTGTCTGCCTGCCTGGGCTCTTCTCTGGAGACTTTAGGGAGAGACCGCTTCCCAGCTCACTGAGGTTGTGGGAAGAGTTCAGTTCCTCCCAGCTGTAGGACTGAGGTTAAGTCTCCATTTCCAGAAACCTCTCTCAGCTGGCAAAGGCCACCTTCATTCCTTGGCATGTAACCCCATCTTTAAACTAAGAATGGCACGTGGTGTCTTTCTTATACTCCTGTGACATCTCCTTCCACTGTAAGGGCTTTAAGGGCTCATGTGACCACATTGGTATCCCTCTCCCCACCCACCCCGATCTCCTATGACTCCAAACAATCTTCCTTTCTTCATGTCAACTGATTATTGCTAGTAATCCTAATCATATCTGTAAAATCTCTTTTGTCATGTAATGAAACATATTCACTGGCTCCAAGAATTAGGATGTAGACATCATCAGGGGTCAGTCTGTCTACTGCCCTCCCCCCAAGTTTCCCTTGTTGCCCAGCAGACCCATAATCTATGGTGCCTGGGTTGAGGGAAGTCCTCTGTACCAGGTGCTCCCACACTGAACTAAGCCATGGAATTAGCCTCCAGCTGTTAGGTAGACAGTGAGGGACCTCCGGCCCTCCCGGGGACAAACACAGGCCAGAGCCTGAGCAATTGCCACACCTGGGGGAGGAGTGAACACCCCACCAATCTGCCCATCAGAACTTAGCATGCCAACCATGAAAGGATGCAGAGGATTCCCTAGCCAGTGGGCCAAGCAGCACAGGCACAATAGGCTCTGGAATGTAACCTAGAACAACCTAAGGCTAATTATCATGTCATTAGCTTAAATCTACATTGTGGTTCACCACCCCACTATGGGCTTTCAGAGAGGCTCATGGGAGAGCCGCATGCGCAGTAAGACTCAGGTTATATGCTTCCCAGCTGTCCATCAAAGTGGTTCCACAGTGACATTCAAACCATGAGGAAGGCCCAGCCTAGGCAACGTAAAACAGGACCCAGATCATAATTGACGCCCTCCTATAATGACAGACGGTCCATTAGTTGTCTGTGGCGAATGTACCTTACTTTGCTTAATAACCTCCACCTCGTACTTGCCTTACTTTGGTGTGTCTGGTCGTTCTTCGGCCAAGAACACACCAAGAACCGAGAACAGACAACTACCACCTGACACGGCCTTGATTCCTTTCTGTGACCCATTGTCCTGCTAGGGGCTCAGGTCTCCTTCTCACCTGAGCACCATGTGAGAAGCTGGTTTTGGACCAGGAGAAAATCTGCTGGTTTCTTCCCCAGGAGCTTGCCCCCAGGCTGGTGTTGCCCTGCCATTGTGCAGCGCTCCAGGAACTGCACTCCAGGAAGCGACCGGCAGTCCTCCAACACCCTCTGTCCAAGAGGACTGGCCTCTGTGTACCCTCGCCCCAGAATCCAGTACCAACAATTGCTGGAATCATGTGTCTGCCTCTGTTCTCTCCCCACCACTGCCACCAGAGACTGGCTTTGCTGAGGAGCAGGAACCACAAAGGGGCTGCAAAAATGCCTCCTTAAGCCATAAATCAGGACCAGTTAGTTTTTCTGCTGGAAACACAGTAAATATTTCTAATCAAATCACATTTTGTAATTTGTAGATGTCGGTGATGTGTTCTCCCAAATCTTGCTTGTTTTGAAACATTTCTCCCTGTAAAGAAATATGTTCTAGCTCTCTTTTCTCTAAGGCCAGAAGCATAAATAGCACCAAGAACTTACATAATATGGATTTAATATTTCCCAACCTCCTCATCATTTCTACTCTGCTTTCAACTCCTACTCAATGCATTTCCCCCGAGAGAATCGAAGTTCTTGTCTGATTCACAAACACAGAATCCTGATACAAAGAATAGCCGCAAAATCTCTAATAAGGAAAAAGGATAGGAAGGGCAAAGAAATCTGCCCACAAATGTGAAATAACGCCATCTAGTGGGTGCCCAGACAACTGATCTCTGGAACCTCCTTCCTTGGTCTTCCATCCCCCGAAGGCTTGAGGGCTTCCAGACACACAGTCCACCCTGGAATTGTGCACACACCCCCCTGTGAGCTCTTTTGTACCTATCGATTCCATGACCCTTCTATTTTTGTTAACTTCATGTAAGTATCAAGTTCCTACAAGAATCACAGTCCACAAACTCGGGTGCAAGAAACACTGTCTCTTTATTAACATAAATCAATTTGATTTCAGATCCCAACGCCAATAACTCCAGGCTCATAGAAAATTTAACCTCAATGACTTTCAGAGTTTCCAGTTTCCTGGAGCTATGGCAGGGTGATGGAGGTTTGTCTGATGCCATGGCTCTACGACAGGCCCTCCGGACAACCATTGGTTTGCTCACTGCTGAGATATCCTCTTCTCCCTGCCTGGCCCCAGCAGGGCTCTGCTACTGTCGTACCCCTCAATGACCTGGGGGGCCCTTGGGTTCTTGGGTCCTTGAGTATCTTCAGGTGTTTCCAGGAAACCATAACCAAGACGCCTCCCCTCTGAGACACTCAGACTCCCCGCGCTTCTCACTTAAACTGGAGCCCATGTTGGGACCCTCACATGGACAGTGGAGGCTGCCACCCCTCTCCTTGCTGCCTCTCCACAGTGTCAGTTCTCCCAGCAGAACACCTCATCTTGATTTACAACCTTATCTCCTCAGCCCTGGCAGCCTCAAGCCTTCTCTGGGACAATGAATCTCAGGGTGTGTCTGTTTGAATGAGCGGAATACTTAGGGAGAAAATAGGGCTGAAAAACCACAAATACTTCAAAAGTCTATTTAGCCAATAGTGATGAAAATGCATAGCCTTCTCACTCAAAACCCAGTTTATGCCCATGTCCAACAGAGAAATCCCGAAGTCTAGAGGCGCCCCTGCCAGCTTCAGTCACACGAGTCTCTTTTAGAATCCCGAGCCGGGGCGGAGGCTGACCTGCGCCGTTGGCTTCCTCTTTGGCTGACCCGGAGGACTACTCTTTGGAGGCAGGAGAGCATCTCTCCTTCCTGAAAAACAGTCCACAAGTTATTTTAGCATTCGTGTACAAGATTTTCAAAGAGGAATTATTTAGGGATTTACCACGGTGTTTTTTCAGCAAGTCCCTGCGAGGTTTCGTTCCTAGTTCCCAACCTTCCAGGACAGAATGAATTACTCTTCCCTTTGTTCTCACACAGTGGGAAATTTGTAGGTATTTATAGCACTTCCTTTATTCTGCCTTGTCTATGTAGAAATAAATGAAGACCACCCACATGAGAAAAGCAAAGGCTATTTATTCAGAGCTTGCTGTAGCAAGGGGGTCAGCCACCGTCACTTGTGTTCGGCAGAGACTCAAAGGCAGGCAGGGGAGTGGGAGAGCTGCATGGTGGACAAAAGGGACGGCTTCAGGTGTGCCCCGATTAGAGGCTGTTGGCCTGGGGGACAAAACTTAGGGAAACTGTCCTTTATAAATCAAGTCCTGGCCATATTGGGCCTATTGGGAGAGGGGATATTGCGTGGCTTCCTGGACCAGTTGCTGGAGACAGTGGTCTGACTTCCTACATGTCTGACCTATAAGCAGGAAGTTGGCTTTCTAGGCTGATGACTAGAAATAATGGGTTGGTTTTCTGGGATGGTTGCTGAAGATTGTGGGTCCGAGTTCTATTTTTATATGTGATCTGACCATTGTCCATTTACATAGTCAGTCTCTCATCTGTTATAGTTGGCTATTTATATCCGTGGCTATAAGATCCTCGAGGACAGGGACCAGATCTTTATGTTTGTATTTCTAATGCATAGGGTCTAAGACAAACATATTTTAAAAATTGAACTGAATCAATTTCACATACATGTTTGTGGAGGTAAATTGAATACATTTTATTTTCCCTAGTACAGTCATTGAGTTAATTTTTTTCTTTAGCACGAAGCACTGAACAGACGGTGCTGTACTGTCGTCCATGGTAAGCAAGGCTTGCCCCCCATGCCAACAACTCTTCAAACTCCACGCACGACCACCTTGCCTTCAATTATGTCTCTATCCTTTCCCCATCTTCTTGCATCTTACCTTGCATAGTTTCTGTCTAAACCATGAGATGCCGAATACCACCTGACTAGGTTTGTCAACCAGTATTTTTTATTGTTGTTGCCATGAAATTGAGCTGTGTCTACCTTTCCAAACTTGGCTTAAAAACAAGATGCATTTGTATTGAACCAATAGTTTCCCAGTATATTTTGGCTAAAAATACACAACAAACCAAGAGGTTTGAAAAAGGCCTTCTCTCCTAGATAAGAAAATTAAGAATGCATAATCAGCATCTTTTTAGCTTTGGTCTGAACAAGCAAATAAATAATCCCCTCCTCTCTAACTCAGTAAAATTCACAGATGTAAAATTAACCATTTTGAAATGTACCATTCAGTGGCATTTTGTACATACACAATGTTCTGCCACAGTCACTTCTATGTAATTCTAATACATTTTCATCACCCCAAAAGGAAACTCCATACCCACTAAGCAGTCCCTCTCCATTCCAGCCTCCCCCAGCCCCTGGCAACCATTAATCTGCTTTCTGTCTCTAGTATTTCCCTGTTCTAGATATTTCATATGAATGGAATCATACAGTATGTGACCTTTTGTGTCTGGCTTATTTTATTTCACATAATGTTTTCAAGGTTCATCCATGTTGGAGTATGTATAAGTACTTTATTCCACTTATGGCTGAATAATATTCCATCCCATAGATATACCATATTTTGTTAATTCGCTCTTCAATTGACAGACATTTGGGTGGTTTCCACCTCTTGGCTGCTGTGAACAGTGCTGCTATGTACATGGGTGTGCAGGTTTTTGTGTGGACATATGTTTTCAGTTCTCTTGGGTATGTACCTAGGAGTGGAACTGCAGGGTCATATAGTAATTCTATGTTTAACTTTTTGAGGAATCTTTTTAAAGTGCCCTATGTAAGGAGTGCTCAGTCCACTTGAAACATGCAAGTGGGCTAGGGAGAACTGGAATGGACTTTCCATAACTTCCAGGGGTGGCCCCTCCTCTCTGCAGCCTGCTGAGACCCCTGTGTCCCTGCCCACACTGCACTGTAATGATCTGTTTCCAACGTCTGTGACCCCAATTAGCGTGCAAGTCTCTGTACGGCAGGGGCCATGCTTTATAGGCTCATCTGTGTGCCCCTAGTGGTTCATAGTTAGCACTATTCCTAGCACACAGTAGGTGTTCAAAAATGTTGGTGGGTCTAAATCAATTCTCGAATGATTAAACTAATGAAGGCAGTTTGGTCATTGTTTAAGAAGAACATGCTTTTCACTGGGATTCCCACAGAGAGCTGTTGGTAGGTACAGCACCATTATCTAACACAAAGAACATGTAAATTTGGAAAGCGATAAAGCCCCGGATGCACTAACAATGATAGCAATCTCCACTCTGGGTTGGTACATTTAACTTGTGTTTAAATTAAAAGTGAGCGCCTTTGAGCATTTCTCCATTCTTAGTAGAGAGGCTCATTATCTAAAGCAAAATACGATCTTAGATAACACTGACTAATAAAGCTAAGTATTGTGTTTGTAAGAAGAATGAACTGAGTGACTCATGGGCTATACTGTGTCTTTATTGCTCAGAATTTCTAGGCCTGAAAGTTCACTCATCCTGCTTCTGCAGAACGATTAGTCTATCTTAGGACCATGAAGGACTGAGTTAATTTTTAAAATGTACAATAAACTCAGCCCTACCGTTAAATGCTACCATTTCACAGCTCAATCCTCACAGCTCACCGCTTTGTTGGCATTAGGTGTTATCTAAATGCAATGCCATGCCATTCAAAGGGCTGTAAAACAGGACTTAGCACACAGCTCTGTGAAACTTAGTGTCATCGCAATGAGATCTCTTTCTTTTCCCTGTAAATTCTCCCTTGATGTTGAACAGCCGAGGCTAAAAATGATCAAACAGCAATTAAGCCATGATGATCTAAGAATTATGTGAGATGATGACTTGGAAGGGACGATCTGCTCCTGGAAGATAAATCAAGACGAATACAAGGGGGAGAAATGTTAATGCAGGGTGGGAGTGCGGGATTTCAGAGTGGCAGACGCAGATCGGAGATGGAGTCCACCCTCTTCCTTCTAGGCTGGCCATTGATCCCGAGGGTGTCAGCATTGGTGCCTCCTTTTCTCCTGCCCTCAGTGGCCTCCAAAGTCCCCCTCCCTGCACCTGCACCCCTCACCCTCCTGCTACCACACCCTCCGGACCAATTTCAAGCCTTTGGGAACTCAGGATTATTAAAATAGCCGTCCAGCCGACTTACTGCCTCCACACTCCCCCACTCTAATTTGCAGATTAATCCCTTCATATGTGGGCTGAGTCACAGTTCAAAAGCTGCTAATGCCATCCCTCCCCTGCAGAATAGAGCACTGACTAGCCTCGCCTGGCATCAAAGCCTTCCGTGGCATGGCCGACTGACCTTTCTTCACCACACTTTAAAGAGCCATTTCTGTTCCCCGAACACATTGCTACTCTCTCAGGTGGGGTTCCCGAGAGGCCCGGAGAGGACGGTTCATGTGCAGGTGACTTGTGGAGGAAGCTGGACAGGGCACAGGGAAAGCCTAGACAGGGCCCGATTCCAGACGCAGGCTGTGGAGGGAGCAGAAGGGAGCTCTGAAATTTGTGTGACGGAGGCTAGGGCTTTAGACTCCCATAGGGATGGGGTGGGCAGGGAAGATGAGCTCTGAACTCAGGCACTCCTGGACCTCGGTGTGGCTCCAGGAGTCCCTGCCACTGCTGAGCTGTTGGAAGCAAAACATGCCAAAGTTCAGGTAGAGGAATGGGTGGGTGAGGAAGAGTAGAAATGGAAAAGGGATGGAGAGGCTTTGGGTGGAGTCAGGACAGTGTCTGCCACCCCTGCTTCCTACCTAGTGTCTTAGCCGTGACCCTAGGAAAGGTCACCCCTTCATCTTCACTTGCCCAAATCTAGACCATCTTGCACAGACCAGCTCAGAAGCTTCAACAAGCCTTGCCTAACCACCACCACCACCACCACACACACAGAGGAATGGAAGTGGTCCCCACCAACAATGGCATGACAGCTGAATGCACAAGGCCCACATGCACAAGGCACAGAGCATTCCCAGGCACAGCCCCGGAAGATGGTGGGCATCTGAGGAGAAGGAAGAGTGGGCATCCCAGCAGGCCGAGGGCACAGCCACCCGGAAGCACTGTGGGTGAGTGAGCAGGATGCAGGCCTCTTCCTGGGTGGCAGGATTCCCAGCCAGTCTTCCTGGAGGACAGTGTAGCTAGAGGAGGCAGAAACAAAATCATGAATAGAAACCAAAAACAGAAGTAAAATGCTATGAACTGGGACCAACAGGAGAGGGAAAGACAGGAAGAATAAAGCTGCAACTTGGGAGGTGACCAGAACCAACCAAGGTAGCACAGTGCAGGTGAGCCTGGCAGAGCAGGTGACCATACATTGACCTCCATGCACAGGCAGGAGAATGAAGCTGCTTAAACTCAAACAGGGACTTTCAAGGACCAAAGAGGTTGCTTGTAAAGTTCTTGAGATGAAACGCCAAAAAAGAGGCAAGTACCTACTTGCTAATTTTCAACATTATGTCCCTCTTCAGTAGAGGTTGGAGAACAAAATATTCAAATTCCCAGCCTCCTCTGCACCTAGAGGTGGTCACATGCTACACTCCTGGCCACTGAAAAATAGGTAAAAGTCCTTGGAAAGAGCTTCTCTGTGCTCTTCCTTGTTCCGCTTTTGTTCTGGGTGGGATGCAGATTTTGATAGCTGGTGACTCAGTAGCCATCTTGTGACCACAAGGATGAAAGCTACAATCTCGACGGTAGACAAAGAAGGTAGAAAGAGACTGGGCTCCTCATGTAATCTTTGGAAGTTAAGGTAGCAATAGCTACTGTAACAGGCAAACCCTGAAACCTTACACAACAATGGTTTATTTATTATATGTGTAAAGTCCAAATGGTGGGGGATAGAAGGGGATGCTCTGCTCCATGTGGTCATTCAGGGACCCAGGCTAAGGGAGGCTCTACTGTCTTCAACATGTGGTTTCTCAGATCACCCTGGGTGTGAACATCTAGCCAGCAGAGAGAGGAAAAGAGGGAATGGATTATTCCCACAGTAAAGTTTTATGAACTAGAACTGAAAACAGTATATTTCACTTTCCTTTGGCCAGAATTCAACCATCTGGCCACACAAACTGCAAAGAAGTCTGGGAAATGTAGTCCAGCCCAGAAGGAAGAGAAAAGCATTTGGCAACTGCCACTACATTCTCCTGCAGTCACACGAACCCTAAACTGCCTCCTTCAAGCCTCTGGTTATAGAAGACCAGAGAGAAGATATATGCCTTCCTCGTTTAAGATATTGTTTGTTAGGTATCCTTGTTATTCTCAGCCAAGTACAATTCTATCTGAAACCCAGGATAAACAGACATTGTGGTGTAGTTCAAATATTTACATGTAGAAAATTAATGCTTTTAACATTCATACCACAAGTATAATATTATTAATCATAAGATAATCACAGCACTTACGTAAAATGTTAATTGCTAATGCTACAGAGATGTGATATAGCATTGAGAAACAAGGTTAAATTTATATGGCATCATTTTCTTTCCATCCTGTCAATGATTTCTGTCACTGTGTATTTGACTTCAACACAAGAAGTCTAACATTTAAGGTTTTTCATGGATGTGAGGCCTGGGCCAAAATGCTACCCCTGCCCAAATTGGGAG
This sequence comes from Lepilemur ruficaudatus, assembly GCA_963574885.1. Taxonomy (NCBI): domain Eukaryota; kingdom Metazoa; phylum Chordata; class Mammalia; order Primates; family Lepilemuridae; genus Lepilemur; species Lepilemur ruficaudatus. Next base: position 73,162 of record CAUYRT010039514.1, on the reverse strand, counting down.
GCAGAAAAAAGGAAGGTAAGAAAAGAAGTGATCTGCTTCTGCCCCTGCCACTGGCTTAAAAAAGATTCTTGAGAATAGAATTTGTATGATTCATCTTTATATCTCCAATACCTAAAATTTAAAAATGGATGGACACTTAGATAAATAAGACTGTCAGAATTATTGCTACAATGCCAAATATTCGTAGTTACATTTTTCTACACAAAAGACAGTATGTTGCCAGGGAATAACTTTGGAGACAGATATGCAAATGAAGATTGTGCTTTCAGTAACTTAGGTGTTTTTGAAATCAGGTATTAATATAATGTGGCTTTGTGTAGTAGGATTCAATATCCATTTCGTGAATCTTAGAACTGGAAGGGATCTTGGTTCAGGCCCCCTTAATAGAAGAAGAAAGGAGGTGCAGAGGGTTAGGTTACTTGCCCATAAGCGACTGAGAGAAGATTAGGACCCAGGCCTTCTGACTCCCAGCCTGGTGTGGATGTGCACTGTACCATGTTTGATTTGAAAAAGTGCAACAAGAGTTAAACACAGAATCACCATATGATCCAGTCATTCCACTTCTGGAAATATACCCCCAAAGAATTGAAAACAGGGCCTCAAACAGGTATTGGATCACTCCTGTTCATGGCAGCATTACTTACAACAGCCAAAAGGTGGGAACCACCCAACAACTGATGGACAGATCAAGCAAAATGTGGTCTAGACATACAGTGGAATAGTATTCAATTTTAAAAAGGAATAATGTTCTGATACTGGATGAACCGTGGGAACATCAAGTTAAGTGAAATAAGCAAGACACAAAAGACAAATGTATGATTCCCTTATCTGAGCTAGCTAAAGTAGGCAAATTCATAGAGGCAGAAGGCAGTGTAGAGGTTACCAGGGGCTGGAAAGAGGCAGTATGGGAATTATTCTTTAATGGGTACAGACTTTCAGTTAAGGATGATGAAAAAATTCTGGAAATGGATAGCGCAGATGGTCATACATCAGTGTGATTTATCATACTTAATGCCATTTAATTGTTCACCTAAAATCAGTAAAAATGGTAAATTTTATGCTATGTATATATTTTACCACACATACAAAAAAAGAAGCGCAACAAAAACTTTTTAGAAAAGTACTTCTAATGACGTGTCTTAACTTTTTAACAAAAAAGTTTAAAAAGTAAAAAAATAAATAAATTTTAAAACTTTAAAAGTACAAAGAACTTATACGATAAGGATATAATGAAAGAACACAGGGCTAGGTGCAGTGGCTCACCCCTGTAATCCCAGCACTTTGGGAGGCCAAGGCAGGAGGATCGCTTGAGGTCAGGAGTTCAAAACCAGCCTGAGCAATATAGTGCCGAGAACCCCATCTCTACAAAAAATTTAAAAAACAAAATTAGCCAGGTGTGGTGGTGTGCACCAGCTACTCAGGAGGCTGAGACAGGAGGATCCCTTGAACCCAGGAGTTCAAGGCCATGGTGAGCTATGATCATGCCACTGCACTCCAGCCTGGGGGACAGAGTGAGATCTTGTCTCTAAAATAAATAAATAAATAAATAAATAAATAAGCAATATGCAGTCAATGGAAACTGTACTTCAAGTATCCATATAACCATTCTGTTTTTCACTTTTAGTATAACATTTGATAAATTACATGAGATAGTCAACATTTTATTATAAAATAGGCTTTGTGTTAGATGATTTGCCCAACTGTAGGCTAACGTAAGTGTTCTGAGCATCTTTAAGGTGAGCTAGGCTAAGTATGATGTTTGGTATATTAAGTGCATTTCAACTTAAAAATATTTTCAACCTATAAAGGTTTATCGGGATGTAACCCCATCGAAGTAGAAGAGCATCTATATATATACACAATCTTACTTATTTTAGAAAGGATGTCTAGAGCAATTATGCTCTTTGATCTTCCTCTGAAGAATTACATGATGTATAACATTCTCATGTTCAACACACACTCATGGGATTTCCTGCACTTAGACTACAATAATTTATAATCACCACAACTATTTGCTAATGCTTCAGTAATAGTCTGTTTCTACTGGTCGCAACATCAATAAAATAGTGTGGGTTATGCAAAATTCACCCACAGCAGCTTGTTCTCTCTGCAACTTTTATCCAAACAACATGTCAGCATACTTTGAAAATTAGAGATCAATTGTTCGTTTTGTAAAGTCAATTATCTCCAACTGATAGTGACACAACATCAAAATTTAGTGTCACTTAGAATTACCTGGGGAGGTCATTCTTAAGAAAGTGCAGGTTCCTAGGCTACAACCCTAAGAGATTCGTGTTTATAGCATTTCAGGTGGCCCAAGAATCCACATTTTAGCAAGTGTTCTAGGAGCTATAGAGTTGTTGTCTGGAAAACCTTATCCTAGAGAGACTTCAGTTTTAATTCGGTCCTAGCTACAAGTACCCAATCGAGGCTCTGGATGGTAAGGTAGGAAGAAGGAAATAGTCATGTGTTCCTTCCAAAACAATCAGTCTTGGCAAGCCAGCTGTGATAGGCTCAACTGTTCCCTCCAAAATTCGTGTGTTGAAGCCCTAACCCCCAGTACCTCAAAATGTGTTTATATTTGGAGACAAGGCTTTTCAAGAGGTGATTAACTTAAAATGAGACCATTAGGGTGGACCTTAACCCAATCTGACTGGGTGTCCTTATAAGAAGAGGAAATGTGGACACAAAGAGAGACACCAGGGGTGTGTGCTGCACACAGGGGAAAGACCACATGAGGACACAGAGAGGTGGCCATCTGCCAGCCAAGCAGAGAGACCTTGGAAGACATCATGCCTGTTGACACCTCCATCTTGGACTTCCAGCCTCCAGACTGTGTAAATTTTAGTGTTGAAGCCGCCCTGCCAGTGCTGTTTTGCTACAGCAGCCTGAGCAAGCCAATAAACCAGCTCTTCTTACCTGCCTCAGAGTTGGCTCACAGCCTGCAGGAGTCCTTTTGAAATGTGTCGCCACAATACAGCTCTCTTCATTTTCCCTCCTAGGAAGCCAGAAATCAGGGCCATGAGGTCCACTATTGTTCCTTTATGGACAAATAGTGGGTTTGTGGGAAAGAGAAACGAGATTGTCTCCTCCGCCACTGAGATAATACAGTTGTGTCAATGAAGATCTGCCCATAGTCTCTCACCTTTGAGTGAATGAAGGAAGAGAAAAGATGCCAGTGGTTGTGACTCTTGGACATCAGAAACTGGCTTTGCTGGATAAAGTCCCTTCCTCAGTCTTAGGATAGATCTAATTGGGATCCCTCAAGTATTCCACAGGTGGCACCAGTGACGTACGGCCAATCGCAAACCCCATTGTGAGATAGAGTCAGTGCATTTATTCAAATTTTTATTGCCAAAGGTAAGAGCTATAATGCTTTCCTGCTTATTTAGAAATATACTGCTGCACTTTAGCAAATCTTATAACATTCTGGAAGGTTACGTTATGAAAGTAGTTAAAGGATGATATTTGCTTAATTAGATTAATTGCCTACTGTAATTACCTACAGAACTGCTTCATCCTCACCTCCTTTCTCTCCTCTCAGCTCTCTCCATTTAGTGTGTTTGCTGTGGGTGGTCTATTCAAGATTGCAGGACCCTGAGCGTGTGGAAGAGAGAAAGCACTTGCTGAGACATTTGTCACTCTAAAGACATTCACCTGCACTCCTTGCCCTCTTTGTCACCTCTGGGCTCAGGTCCCCTACCTCCAAGGGAGCCAGCATCACGAATGGGAGAGAAATGGGATTTTATACACAGCTGGGAAGGAAGAGGAGGTCGGTGTGGGTGGAGGTGAGGATAGAGCCTACAGCTGTGTAGAGAAAAGGGGAGAGAGAACGAGGAGTAGAGAGGAAGAGAAGTTTCATCAGAGGGGAAGAGAAGGAGGAAAGAGAGTGTTAGGGGCTGAATTGTGTACCCTTCAAAAACACGTTGAAGTCTTAACCCCCAGAACCTATGAATGTGCCCTTACTTGGAGATAGGGTCTTTGCAGATGGAATCAAGTTAAAATGAGGCCGTGCTGGATCCCGGTGGGCCCTGATACAGTTTGACTCGTGTCAAGAAGGGGAAAATTTGGACACAGACAGACACAGAGGGAAGAGCATGTGAAGATGGAAGCAGAGATTGGAGCGATGCTGCCACAAGCCAAGGAACACTGGGGGCCAAAGAAGGCAGAGAAGGATCCTCCCCTAGAGGCTCAGATGGAGAACAGACCTGCCAACACTTCGATTGCAGACTTCTGGCTCCCAGGACCAAGAGAAAATAAGTTTCTATTGTTTTAAGACTTACCTTCTATGCTAGTTTGTTACAGCAACCTTAGCAAACTAATACAAGGAGAGAGTGTAAGGCGCAAAAGGAAGCTTCCTGAAGGCATCTGGGTACTCAGCTAGCCTGGAATGTCCGAGGAGGCTCACTCACATGGCTGGCAGTGACAGCCAGCAATTGGCTGGGAATCTGGGCAGATACATGTCATCTACAGCTCCTCCGTCTTGGAGGAAGGACTTTCAGGGGGAGCATCCCAAGGGCAAGCTCCCCCTGAGAGAGCAAGCCGAAGCTGCCAGTCCTCAGCGAACTAACACAGATCAATTTCCACCGCATTCTATTGGTTAAGCAACATGAGGCCCGCCCAGCGTCCAGGAAAGGGGAAATAAACTCCACCTTCTAATGAGGAGAATGACAAAGAATTTCTGCCGTCTTTAATTAACTGCAGACAGATGATGGAGCTTTTAATAATGGGAATGTCTCCTGTGACTGCTTTGCTTCAGCATAAACTTCTCTTCAGTCTTCTCCAGGGGTATACATCGTTGATAAAAGTTTCACATGAGTGGGATTTTTTTTTTTAAATCCAAACAAATATTGACTTTTACTTCTGGTTAATGTGGATATAATGAAAACAGCAGATGCACAAAAACAGGCAGAGAAGACTATAAGAACGTGTGTCCCCGATAATCCAATGAAAGTCAAACTGTCCTCTAACACTGATAAAGAAATGAATAAATACAAATATAATAGTAGTATCTTAATGTACAGAAATAGTTATTATTAATATAAATAATAAAAATAGAAATATTTAAAATAGGGATCTTAGGAATAGAACTGGATACCCTAAGATGTCCAGTTGGTACAGAAGACACGTGAATTTAAACATTTTAAAGGTTTTATTTGAAATATTTTTGAAAACAAAATTAAACTTTTCTTGCCTGTCAAGAAAAATTATACATAGTGATAAAACCTGTTTGGGCAAGATATTGAGAAATGGGCTTTATGTTGAAGGAAATATAAATGGGTATCACCTTTCCAGAATTGTTTTGCAAAATGTTTGCATATTCTTATTTAACAATCCCACTTCAAGGAATTTACCTTAAGATGATAATTACGAAAATGAGGGAAATGTAGGTACAAAGATGTTCAGCGTTATTTATAACAACGAAAAAGCAGATGCAACCTAAATGACCGTTGATTGGGATCTAATGAAGTAAATTATGATACAGACAATGTGATAATCTCCAACCATCATAAGTGATTTCATTGTCTCAAAATGAAAAGATGTCCATGACAGATTATTGAGTAATGACGCTGATTGCAGAATGTGTATAATATACATTTACATAAAATTGTACATATACACTTAATGTGCCTATATGTACCAACATAGTCATCATTGTGAGGTAGAATTTCTAGCGTTTTCTCTATTTTTCTTCTTATTTAAATATTTTAAAATATAAAGCCAATTTTAAAAAGAGCTACTGAAACAGCAACAATAACAGTATTTGCAACAACTCAAGATTAAATGTAGGCTTTTTGTATATCAACTACTCAAAAAAGATGACAGTATCTATGTGTCTTATACAACAAATACCATAAAGAATAATACAAAGTGTACTTTAGCAAATGCCAAAAGAAAACAGACTGAATTTGTGGCATCGTCTTCTTCTGAATGAGATCATTCTACCCAATTTTCTTAAATATTTTTCCAGAAATAAGAATAACAGAATTCTAGGCAGAAAGCCAGAGTTTTTGTATCAAGAAAAGAAAAAGGAAGATTCACTTAGCTCTGGGGTGACTTGTAAATGTTGCTGGATGCCTTGTAGCCAGTTGAGCCATATGATCAGCCTGGAGACAACTGAGGTCATATCACTTTTCTAATTTCTAGCTTGAGCCCCACCTGCCCTATTTGTCAGAAATTTCATTATCTCCTTCTGGAGAGCTTCTTTCTACCTGCCATCTCAGCACCAAGAATTCAAAGCTCAATTGCTTAGCCTCAAAGGAGCTGGCAGAGGGGAACCCAAGTCGTGCAGATCAAGCCCTGTACCACCACTCAGGGCCACCATGCCTGGTGATGTCCAGTTGGCAGTCATGGCTTCCTGGTCTCGAGACAGGTGTGTCCCACAGCTGGACCTTAAGGGGGTATATCACCTTTAGTTCAGCCATATGCTCAGCTGTTTCCCCCTGTGTGCAACTCTGCCAGAACAGCTGGATTTAGGAAGGCCACAAATAGTTAAGTGTTGTGCTGATCCTGGTTCATCAGCCTAGACAGGGAGCTAGGTAGGTAGGTAGGCAGATAGATAGATAGATGATAGATAGATAGATAGATAGATGATAGATAGATAGATATTTAGATAGATAAGCTCCCATTTTAGTGCCAGGTAGTCTTTATCATCAGTGGACTTCGTCTGGGTTGGGACCATCTTACTTCACCAGAAAGAGCCTGATAAGTTGGGATCTCAGTAGTAAAAGGGCGGGAGATAAGTGTCATTCCCTTTCCTCTCTAATTTGCCCACCTCTTAATTTAGCAACCATCTCTGCCAACCATAATTTTTGGAACAAAGTCTAGCTGATAAAGCTCCTATTAAAGTAAGATAGAATCTTCCTTACATAGGGAATGGAGTAGGGTAACAGATCCCTACTTACCTAACATTTGTATTGTTGAGAAGCCTCTCCATCCGCCCCCCAAATCTGCTCTGAAGAGATTTTCTGCAGAGGCAAACCTAGATAAGTGCTGGTAACTTCTCTGTTAAAAAATCTAAAATCCACCTAACTGAATATCTTATGAAAAAGCTTTTATTTAAACAAAAAAAGTGGGAGGGAGGAGGAGCTGCTTGTATAATGTAAAATTCCCTACTGTTTTCTTAATATGTGCCAAGACCTACTCTCCCGAGTCTGCCTTAATAATTCCAGAGACATGTTACACACCACAACAGGGCATGGAAATGACTTCCCCCAAAATGGTAACCGAGCAACTTGAGACTGCACAGGAAATTAAGTCTTTTGTATCATTACATCCAAACATTCTTATTTGATCCATTCCTCACATTTTTTATTAGAAACATATGTGATGCCTTTCCTTTGTAGTATAACACAGAGCTAGCTCCAGCTGAATGACGAATGTGGACATGCATGAGATGTCAGTGGGAAGAGAGAGCAAGCAACTGCTGCTAATAAGAAAAAAATATTAAAAACTTGGAAATAAGGCAAAAGAGTAAGTGGCGTGTCCCTTTTTCTGTCTTATCGGACATAGTGGGTTGAATAGTGTCTCCCCAAAGCTCATATCCTTCCCAGAACCTCAAAGAGTGTGACTTTATTTGCAAGCAAGGGTTTTGCAGATGCAGTTAGCTGGGATGAGGTCATACTCTAGGAGAGTGGGCCCTACATCCAATATGACTGGTGTTCTCATAAGGAGAAGAGAGACACAGAAACAGACACACAGGGCGAACACCATGTGATGACAGAGACAGAGATTAAAGTGATGTGTCTACAAGCCAACAAACACCAAGGATAGCCAATAACCCCCAGAAGCTGGGAGAGAGCATGGATAGGCTCTCCCTGAGAGCTCCAGAAGGATCCAACCCTGCTGACACCTTGATTTCCGACTTCAAGCCTCTTGAGGGAATAAATTTCTATCATTTGAAGACACTCAGTTTGTGGTCATTTGTTACCGCAGCTCTAGGAAACTAATACACTGGGGTATTGTTTAACAGGCTCACCCAAGTGCTATTGAATTTTTTAGGGGACTGTAACTTTATTTGTTTTTTCTACTTAATATTTTAGGTAAGGGTTCAGGCTCTGAAAGATACATGTTAATTTATATGCAAATTATTTCTATCTGGTAAAAAAGATAACCCTAAAGGTTATAATTTTAACACCCTGTAGGATATTAATCAGTTTTATTTCAAACTCAGCAAACATATCAAAATGTCTTTTCTGGTGGAGATAATTCCGATTCTCCTAATTTTCATTTGAATTGGTTTTACCATCTTACTATTGCCTCATTCGAAAGTTAAATAAAATCTTTGACACTTCTTCATTCTATATATGTATGGAAGTCATGTATTTAACTTTTTGAAAATTATACTTTGACAACACCCAGAATCGTCAAGGTCTGGGCATCCTTGTGAGCTGGTCTGATTCCGTGCCCCTCTCAATGGAGGAAAGAATTTTTTTCTCGGTGTATTTATGACTAGACTTGTTTGGCCTATGCTGGAAGACTTTACTTGATGAGGAATTCATGAATGTTTTTAAGGTAACCTGTTCCACTGTGAGATATTTATTATTAGAAAGTTATTTCTCAGATTGAGCCAAAATCTCCTTCCAATTCTTACCTATTAGCTTGAACTGTGCTTTCTGGAGCAGCACAGAATCTGAGCCCTCAGGACATTTGATATCATAACCCCTTTGGCATTTTCTCCCCCAGGCTAAATATCTTTACAATCCTGTGCGCACTAGAGTGTTCCTCATATGTTTTGTAGTCCTGTGGAATTTGGAAGCTGAATTAAATTCAACAACCTCTCTTCCCTTTTTTGAGCTTCTACTATATTCAGTGCTATGGAAATAGAAAAGGAATCAGATATCATCTGGACAGCAGAGAAAACATTACACTTTTTTTTTTTTTTGAGACAGAGTCTCACTCTGCTGCCCGGGCTAGAGTGAGTGCCGTGGCGTCAGCCGAGCTCACAGCAACCTCAAACTCCTGGGCTCAAGTGATCCTACTGCCTCAGCCTCCCAAGTAGCTGGGACTACAGGCAAGTGCCACCATGCCTGGCTAATTTTTTTCTATATATTTTTAGTTGTCCAATTAATTTCTTTTTATTTATACTAGAGACAAGGTCTCGCTCTTGCTCAGGCTGGTTTCGAACTCCTGACCTTGAGCAATCCACCCGCCTCGGCCTCCCAGAGTGCTAGGATTACAGGTGTGAGCCACCGCGCCCGGCCTGAGAAAACACTACACTTATAAACAGTTCTCTGCAAGAACAATTAACAGACTGGAAAGACTCTGAACAGCTTTATGGGATTCACCGAGGATCCAAGGGAGGAGATGATTAATTCTATCCAAGCGCCTGAGAAAGGCTGGTGTCACAAAGAAGGTGCTCCTTGAACTAGGTCCTGAAGGTAAGTGGGAAGTCTCCAGGAGGTCAAGGTGTGAGGGGCACCCCAGGCAAAGGCAGAAAGAAGCATGAACAAAAAAAGCCAGGAGAAAATTCTCAAATATTCACAAGGTACTAGAGCACCCTGCAAATTCCATGAGAACTACAAAAACATAAGTGTAATTAGTGGGGAAAATGATGATTATGGAAATATAGCCTGTTCCTAAAAATGTAGGCAGGAGGTGGTGGTCTGCACAAAGATTATAAAACTTGAGCTAAGGAGTGAGAATGTGTCAATGTTTACTTGGCCCAATTCAAGGAAAAGGCAGCATATTGGGGAGATTTTGGTATTTTAGAGGAGAAAAGCAAAAATCTGAAGAAATAGTAATCAAATGGGAGGCACTTTGTGTAATGATTCTGAAATGGGATCCGGTGTCATGTTGCCCAGCGCAAATCCCAGCTCTGACTCCTGCTTTCTGCATGACCTTGAGCAAGCTACTTAATATCTCTAAGACTCATCTTCCCCATCTGTAAAATGGGTCATGATAGCAAACTTCAAGGAGTTATTAGGTTCATATAACATAATCCATGAAAGTATGTATGCCTGACATGCCTAACAGATGCTAAGATACCAGTGAAGAATAACTGTTATTATTAGATTCTAATAATACTTGTTTTAAATAGTAATTCAAAGTGAGAAAGCAGGGATGTGGAGAAGAGAACAAGACCCTGGGAGGAGGGCAAAGGAAGATTGAGGAAGGAGAAAACGCTGAGGAGGTAAAGATGCAGGTTTTGAGAAGGAGTGGTTACAGTTGTTGGTTGACGTGGTACGCCCGGGGCTGTGTATAGAAGCAATAGAGTGAACAGATGAATGGCACGACCACCCCCTCCCTGTTCCCTGGCCAGGCTGCGTGGTCTCGAATCCCAGCTCTCCAACATACTGGCTGTCCCTTTGTGCCCCAGAGTCCATATCTATAAAAAGCGGGGATAATAGTAGCAGATTTACCTTACAAGTTGTTTATGGACCAAATAAATTAACATATGGCACATGATTAGAACAGTTTTTGTATATTAATACAAAATAATATACTAGTTTATAACATATAACAAAACAGAACATTATAATGAGTAAGAACTATGTAAGTGTTACTTTTTCCTTTCCTCTTCTGACATCACACTGTCTTCTACAGTTATTTCAGGACTTAAAGTTTAGATTCAAATGTAACTACAGAGGCTACATAAGCTTGTTTGCTTAATTATTACATACCTAATGTTGAAAACACACATTAAACATAAAAATTTATGGAAATACTATGTAAAAATATGATGCTTTAAAGTTAAGCAAATAAAGAAAACCATTCAGTGTTTCTCTCCAAAGCATTTTTAATATTTATAGCAAAAAAATACCTAAACTTGGTAAATATTGATTGACCTAGAAAAGTTCTCACCAGTTCTCGTGAAATTTGCCAATTCTAAAAAATAGAGCTGATTGTGGGGCTCTGGGAAAAAGGAAAACTTAGAAGAAATATCAAAAATAGGTAGTTAATTTAGATAGTAAACTACCACTAAACTATTACATTTTTTTTAAATGGAGGTAAAATGCACATAACATGAAATTCAGCATTTTAGCCATTGTAAAGTAAACAATTTAGTAGCAATCAGGACATTCACAACTTTGTGCAACCTCCACCACTATCTAGTTCCAAAAGATTGTCATCACTACGAAAAGAAACCCCTTGCCCATTAAGCAGTCATTCTCCACTTCCTCTTCCCTGCAGCCCCTGGCAGCCACTAATCTGCTTTCTGATTTCGTGTTTTTTTCTCTTTGGATATTTCATATAAATGAAATCAGGCAAACTGTTCCCTTTTGTGTCTTGCTTCTTTCTCCTAACATAATGTTTTTAAGGTTCATTCATATGTAGTGTGTATCAGCACTTCATTACTTTTTATGATGGCATAATATTCCGTTGTATGGATAGACCACCTTTTTTTCATCCATTCATCAGTTGATGGGCATGTGAGCTGTGTCCACCTTTTGGCTGTTGTGAACAGTGCCGCTATGAACATTCATGTGCAGGTATCTGCTTGAATAGCTATTTTCGGTTCTCTCCAGTATATACCTAGGCATGAAACTGCTGGATCATATGGTAAATCTATGTTTAACTTTTTGAGGAACCTCTTCATTGCATTTTAATCTCAAGCTCTTAGAATCTTCTACCTTATGTGCACATTTCCCCTCCATGTGACCTTCTAGGCCCTGGGATCCTCCCTGCTCTCCTGTGCCATCAAGCCCATGACCCACGAGTCAAGGCAGAGAGACCAAAGTGTCCATTCTCAAGCCTGAGCCACTCTGACCACTTTCTCTCTCTGATTCTGCTCAGACAGCTAAGATTGGAAGCAGATAGGGCAAAAGGTGGAGGGTGGAGGTTAAATTCACCCACAGGTGTTGTTCCTTCCCTGGCATTTGTAACTACTCAAATTTTCTTTCCAACAAGCTTTACTTAATCAAGGCTCCTTTGTCTAAAAGGAAGAGAAGCTATTCAAGGCGGCTTAAGGAAAAAAGGAGGAATATATTAGAAAGAAATGAGGGTGTCTCCCAAAATCATGGAGCAGAGGAAGATGGAGAAGCCCTCACAAATTGGAGATTTTGGACTCAAGGCACCTGCTTTGGTGTCCAGTGCTGCATGTTCTCTGAGCACCAGATCTTTCTAAACATCTGATTCATTCTTGGTTTTTCCAGCAAACACCTTGATCATGAGGGAAAATTATGGATGCTCCAGCCCTGGCCTTAACCCATCTCATTCTATACAATCTCTGCCGATCAGTCTCCTTTAACTTGGCTTCGTTCATTTATTACCCCGTGAAAACCTTCAAGGGCCTCCCATTGCCTGTAGAACAAAATCCAAATTCCTTATCATGACATTCCATACCCTCTTCAATCTGGAAACCTACAACCTTTCCAGCCTGATTCCTCCACATGGACTCTGTGTCTAGGCTGTCTGGCTTTCTCCAAATATGGCCAGAACTTTCCAAAATCTTGTGCCATTTTCTTTTTTTTTTTTTTTCCTGAAATGCTGTCCCCCACCAATCCTCTCCTATTAAAATCACACGCATCTGAAACTAAACTCATTTCCTCTTTCCAGGCATACAACTAAACTACATTTTCCAGTCTCTTGCACCTAGACAGCATGGCTGCTTTTCTCCAATAGAAAGGGAGTGGAAGTAATGTGTGTAACTTCCAGGCCAAGGCAGTTAACAGCACATGTCTTCTCAAGGTACTCACTCTCTTCTTCCCTTCCCCCACTGGATAATGCCAAGCAACTGTGAAGCCACAACTGAAATGAAAGACTGGAGCCACAGCATGGGTGGAGCCTGGGTCCCTGAATGACCGCATGGAGTTGACTGCATGGCTGTGACATGAGAAAGAAAGTTTTATTGGACTAAGTTGCCAAGAGTTAGCATTGTTCATAATAGTGATTAACCTGCTCTAATAGTACACCATCCCTCAATTTGAGACTTTGCTCAAATTTTACATTTTCCTATGTCCCCCCTGTAGAAAATGACCATCTGCACTTTTTTCTCTAGCACTCCGTTGACTGTACTTATTTAATTCCATCTACCTTATGTCATATGGGTTGTTTATGTGTTCTATCTTTCTCTCTGGATGGTAAATTGTTAGGGGACAGTGTTGAGGGGCTCCTTGCATAGCTGCCACACTTCAGTCTCTGACTGGTATTCTGCGGGGATTGCTGCTGTACAATGCACACACTATTCCTTGATGGAACGTCTATTTGTAACTACTCAAATGAGAGGTGAACGGGGGTGGAAAGCAAGAAAGAAACTTGGGAGTCCCCTGACACTCTTCCCAGGGTCAAGGGGATCTCATTAAAGGAGTCCTCCAAGCCCAGGGAAGCTGTGTACAACTGGGAGAGCTGTGCCCTGCACAACTACAGAGGGCTCTATTCACACAAATTGCAATGCATTTTGCATGTACACATTTCAGAGCCCAAGACTTTCCAGACCCCAAAACATTTCAACCACTCTCCAGATCTGCAACCAAAGCAGCTGAATTAAAGTGCTTATCCCCCAAAGGCTGAAATGGCTCATGCTCTTCCAACAACTTTGACATTTGCCCTTGAGAAGGCAGAAGGGAGAAGGTATGAGGAGACAAGATGATATTCTCTATCTTGTCTGTTCTAGTTATTGCCAGTCCAAAATGACCTTATTAGGCATTTCAGGGGTTCCTTAACTCTGTGGCTACATCCCTTAGTTGTACACCCAGTCTTAGCTTCACTGAGTAACACACTAGCTGTTTGACCCTGGACCTCTGTGCTTCCTTCCTCATCTGTAGGACGAGGATAATGATACTGACTTGGTAGGACTTTTGTTGAGAGTTAATACAAGCACAGTGCCTGGCACACACTCAAATGGTCAACCATCCTGCCTTCTGAGTGTGTCAGCAACCCCAGAGTTCCTATCCAACAGGCTGGGGTCAGCGTATAGGACGAGCAGCAGGGAATTTCTCTGTCTTAAACTTCTTATCAAACCATAAGATTGTAAGAGGCAGAATCAGTGTCATGCTCATCTTTGTGTTCTCCACAGAGCCTATCTGCTTGGCACATAGCGTTGTATCATTTTGATCATGGCTGCCTCAGCAATTTGCAGAACAAGAGAGCACTGGATTAAGTCAGGAGACTCCAATTCTAACTCCAGTATTGCCAATAACATGCAGTATGACTTTCAGAGTTGTAGTTCTCTAGGAGAGACACTGTTGAATGCCTGCTATGCAGTAGGCATGGTAGCTGCAGGAGTATAGGAGTTAACAACACAGAAATGGTCCTAACCTGCATGGAACTCACAGTCTAGTGATGGAAACAGACTTTATACAAATGATCACATGGTTAGCTAATTACAAATGTAATAAGAACTCTGAGAGTATATGTGGATGGACCTAAGGGTGTTGTTTGGGGAGATAATTCAGGGAAGGGCTTTCAGAGGAGGTGACATTTGAGCAGAGACCTGACGGGTGAATTAGTGGTGGCCAGGTGTTGTAGAGGAGACTAGGAAGGAGTGCTGCAGGTGTATGTGAACATTCCAAGATGGAAAGGAGCACAGAAGCACACTGTAGGACTCCAAGAAGGCCAACATGGCTGGAGCTCAGGAAATGAAGGCAAGAGGGGCATGAGATGATTCAGGAGCAGTAGACAAGGGGCCAGATCCTGAAGCTTTAGGTCTTCAGTCTAAGGGGAATGGGAAGCAGTGGCCCACCAAGAAGGGCCACAGTGGGAGCAAACCATCTTGAGGACACAAAATAAGGGGTGTATTGCCTATAGAGTAGTAAAAGGCAACAATAAAACTGACTAAAACTTTGTCGGCTTTTTATTTTCACCATACACTGGTGATTTTAACTATGTCAGTCAGTAGTGTGCTGGTAAATATTTAATAACTAGCTCTCTGGGGGAAATAGAAACGTATGTATGTATACAGGCATATGTGTATTATAAATGTTTCTGATATAAAGGATGTGCAGGAAAAATATACAAATAATATTAAAATATGCAGACAGTCTTCACTGTAAATTCTATATACTTCATTGACTATAACAGAATGCTTTGGTTCATTTTTGCCAAAGGCTTGTATCTGAATCCAACCAATGCTTGCAAACTGACCATGATTTGACAAATGGAATTGCATCCCAATCTACTTTTTTCCAATGAATTTATTGTCCTTAAATCTGATTGTGTGATGTTAAACTATTTCTCACCCTTGTGAGAACTAAAACTGCCATCTTTTTAGTTTCAGCACCTAGCACAACACATTTTTAAGTATAATCTGCATTATGAAACATTTTTCCCCCATCACTTTCTTAAGTATAGAGACAACAACACAACAAACCACATCCTGATTCATAATGTTTGCCAATTTCCATGATGTAAATACTCCCACCTTGGCCAACTGCAATCTACCAAGGTGACATCACTGAGTGTGGGCTGGGAAGACACATGCACGGTAGCACATCATTGTATGTTAACAGCGGAAATGGAAAGAAGTGGACAGACTTGAGAGATATTTAGGAAGTAGATTCTTGGCAATTTGTTAGATGCTGGGGTGAAGGCAGAGTTTTCGAAATACTGGAGGAATGGTGGTGCCTTTACTGTCACAGGGAGGCCTGGATTTGAAAGTAAGCTGTGAAAAGCATGCATTCAATTTTTAGATGTGTTCCACTTGAAGGGCTTGTGACATCCAAGTGGAGAAGCTGAATAGGAAGCTAGATATATGGGTTCAGAGCCCAGAGAAGCAAGGACTGGAGTTGTAAATTTGAGATATATTTACTGAAATGTTGGCAGTGGATTAAATCATGCAGGGAAAAATTGTGGAGTAAGAGAAAAAGGTCTGAGACCTTGAAAACTCTGCTATTTGGTGGTGATCCAGAGCAGATAAGCAAGCCAAGAAGACTGGGGGAAAACAGGGAAGTGGAGTGCCGCCCAGTCACAGGAAGAGCATGTTTTAAGGAGGAAGAAAGAATTTTGCTGAGAGATCAGGTAACATGAGGAAGGAAAGCGTCCTTTGGATATAGTGATGCGGATGTATGTTACTGATGACTACAGACAGCAAAGGCAGTTTCACTGAGCGTGGAGACCAACAACCGAATGGAGTTGGGAGGCCACAAAAGTGGGGGCAGGCAGCTCTTTCAACCACCTCAGCAAAGGAGAGCAGGAAAGACACCAGGTGGCAGCTGTAAGGGTACGTGGAGTAGAGGAAGGCTTCAAAATCATCAAATGCTGAGGAAACGGATCTCAGTCCAGAGGGAGCGACTGACCGGATTCCAGGATATCGGAGAAGGGCAGGGCAGGGGGGTGGCGGTGGGGAGTAGGTGTGTAGGTTTGGCAGTGGAAAGTGGAAGAAGTTGCTTTCCCTCAGGAAGCAGGCGGTAAAGTCATCTACTGCAAATGAGAGTCTGGGGAGTGGAGTGGCAATCCGGTCAAGAGCGGAGGCTTAGGACAGAGTGGTGAATGGACCCACGTTTGGCTCTGGTCGCAGCAGGGTGCGTGGGGCAGCAGGCTCTCGGAAAGAAGAACGCGGTTTCAGTCCGAGAGGCAGAAAGCGGAGGCACAAATTTAATCAACTCTCCCAGACGGGTAGAAGTCTGGAGTTCTGGCTGTGCTGCAGGAACGCTGCAGCCCCTCCGGGGAGCGCCACAGCGCGGGAGAGGGCTTCACGCTGGCCAGAAACCGAGTCCCGTGCTCGCGGATCGCGGCCGGGGAGGGACGGCCCGCTCAGGCTCCCACAGCCTGCCTCGCCGGGCCAGGCTGGGGCCGCTCCTTCCCACCCCGGCCCCGCCTCGGTTCCGCGCCCAGAAGCAGCTTCCTCCTCTCCCGCCGAGTCCGTCTGTCCCTGCGCCTCCTCGCCGCTGACTAGCGCCCTCTGCCCTGACGGCACCGGCGCGTCCGCCAATGAGCTGAAGAGGGACCGGGCGAGGCCGGAAAGTGACGGGAGAAGCAGCCAATGGCTGGGAGGAGGGGCGGGCCGAGGCGGGCTGTGAGGGGAGCGCCCCGCGCGTGGGGAGCTGCGGGCCGGCG
Source organism: Lepilemur ruficaudatus (assembly GCA_963574885.1). Taxonomy (NCBI): domain Eukaryota; kingdom Metazoa; phylum Chordata; class Mammalia; order Primates; family Lepilemuridae; genus Lepilemur; species Lepilemur ruficaudatus. Next base: position 56,227 of record CAUYRT010039514.1, on the reverse strand, counting down.
GCGCGGAGGGCGGGGGCGCGGCGGGGGGCGGTGCGCGGGCGGCCCCTCCCCTGCCGGCTGCGGGCGGGCGCCGGGAGCCACCGGAGTTTCCGCGCCCGGGAGGGAGATGCGGCCGGGGCTCGGGCTCCTTGCAGGTAACGCGCGGGGCGGCCCCTGCGGGGCCGAGCGCGCCGCGGGGCGAGCGGAGTTGGGCTCCGAGCGGGCGCAGGCTCCTCGCTGCCGCCGATCCCCGAGCCCCGCGCGACTGCCCGGGCCCGAGGGCAACGCTGCTGGTGGAGTTGGCTCCTGGACCCAGGCTGCGGCCGGGGCCGGGGTCACGGGGACGCGGGCCCCGAGCGCCCCGGTGTAAGCAGCACACGGGACAAAGGGCGCGGCGTGGAGGCTGCGCGCCCCGCCTGCCCGTGCCCGTCGCTCTGGCCCCTGCGCTCCAACAGCGCTGGCCGAGGTCACCACCCCAGCCCCTGCCCGCTCCGGCCGCGCGGGCGCTCCCTCGGCCCGCAGCGCGTCCCGGGAGCGGCCACTTGGTCGCGGGGCCCCGCGCCTGACCGCCAGCTGGCCGCGGCGCAGGGGAGGGCTGGGCACAGCCGGGCCGCTTGGCCGCCTGCCCTGGGTTACGAGGCGGCTCCCCCGCAGCGCCACGAGCGCCTGCTACTACACGCCCGGCTGCTGAGCGGAGCGGCGCGAGTGCGGGGGCCACCGGCCCGGCGCCCGGGGGCACCCCGCCGCCACTTCGCGGCGTGGCCTTGGAGTTCGGGGAAGCCGAGCAGGTGGCGCAACCACCGCCTCACCTCCTGTGAACTCCGCGGGGCTTCTGGTCTTGTTGATGTTGTGACTGTGGGCTGTGTGTGTGTTTTCTTTTTTTCTTTCTTTTTAACCACACACAAAAGAAGGGAGGAGTTAGAGGAACGGTCTAGCCACTATGAGTCATCCCACACTTTGCTCTTTCCCTAGGAGAGCAAATGGATGGGGAGAATTTCTTGGGAAACAATTGTAGTAAGGACTAGGTCCCCTGCCTGTCCCCTTCCCTGCAGTCCCGTCCGTGCGTGGTACGTCCCAGCTGGAGGAGGGGTAAAGTGACTGCCTGCGGACCGAGATGAGAAAATGGCCACAAGCTAGCAAGCTGGAAACTTTTTGGGGCAGTGGAACTGTGAATGTCGAACCACACACGTTTTTGCTGTAGTCAGTCATGGCCCTCGTGCGTTACTGAATTTAAAAATGGGAAGCAGGTCACAACGGGACGATGCCTTCACTAGCATTTGGCTCAGCTGCACAGGAGAGGGCGGTGGAGATGGCCTGGTCCCCTGCAGTGAGGGGCTGGGACAGGAGCTGCCAGCTCAGGGTCTGCAGGCTATTGCCAGGCCCATAGATACTGGGTCAGAAATGATCATGCTGTTTAGTCTGATTTCCAGAGGCATTGTCACATCTCAGCGTGGCAGAGGGCAGCTGGCTGGCTGTCTGGATGGATTGCTATTGATGAGGTAGAAAGGCCGGGCAGAGGCCAGCAGGCCCTTCCATGCATGTGGAAGAATATTCTTCAGTCGGTGGCTGCTGCTAATTTTTCCAGGGTGAATCATTTAGTTTTGGTCTCACCATTCTGTTTACTGCAGTCCAGGCTGCTGTGTCAGCTGTCACTGGGTCCTCATGGTTCACAGCTCAATGATATTTGTTTTTGGAGGGTCCCTGTTTGAAGTGTTTTTGACCTTTGCACTGATAACTAATTTGTTTTAACGTCCTGAAAACAGAGGCTTGATATTTGAAGTTTGAGAAATTAGGGATAAAGGGACCTCTGCCTTGTCCCAAATTCAGCTACTGTTGAGGGGTCAGTTGGTTCTGACCCTGAGTCAGACAGTGATCAGAAGCCCGCTTTTATTACGACCGGCTGGTGCACTCTGCTTGGACTGAGACCCTGGTGGGATTCCCTTCTTCTCACTCCACAAGGTGAACTTGCAGCCATGGCGGAGGAGCTGAGGATCCAGGCAGGGTATCATGTTGAGGAGAGGGATAAGACGGTTCAGCCTAGTGCCCATCAAGGCAAAAACGGAATGTCTCTTAATATGTCATGGCTTGGGTATAAAGAAGGGTGGAGGGGCTGATCCCCCGTGTGTACCACCTCATACAGCCAAGGCTTCTTTTACCTGAGTGCCAGGCCTGTCTCAGATCATTGCAGAACAAAGGTATTTATTATTGGACAAAGGGGAGTTGAGAGCAAGGTTGCTGTGTGTGGTTATGCAGTTTATGCAACACGGACATGCCTGGCCAAGGAAACCCTGTGTCCTGGGTCTCCCTAAAAGAAGGGTGCCTGTTTCTCAATTGCAGTAGGTCCCCCTGATGGGCTTGGCTGGTAAACCCATCTGCAGGAACAGATGATGGCAACATGGGTGTTTCCAGGACAGGCAATCAGGGACTAGGCACCAGGAGCTAATTTCTCCACAATATGACAGTAATGGGAACTAATTGTTTGCATACGTTACCTCATTTAATCCTTGCCACAACCTCCTGAAGAAAGTAGTGGTACCCTATTGTGATGGTGAGGAAATTGATCCTTAGAAAGACTAAGTAGCTCAAGGTCATGCAGCCAACAAGTCCAGATTTGTCTTGACTCTGAGAACTTTGCATGCATTTCTAACACACTGTAGCTTTTTTTTTTTTTTTTGTATTTAATATTGAAATGCATTTTCTGGACGCTTTTGGTATATATGTTAACAGTAAATGCCTTAAATGAAAAGGGCATTTATGAGTATTTTTCAGTGGCAACAAAAAAGTGGGAACCTTGGAGACTTAAGAAGGAGGAGCCCCTGAGATAGAGGAATAGGGAGTCACATGAGGAGGAGAGAACCAGCCAGAACTGAGATAACTCGGAGAGGGTGGCAGGAGGGGATGGGGGCAGACTATAGATTCCCTGGTGTCCCTGCAGGAGGAAAGGAGGAGGAGATCGTTCTGAGGTTGACTCAGCCATCCTTTTGACTTCCTAAGAGCCTGGCCTGGCCTAGGAGGGCACCCCAAATGTTGGGTCCACAGCCCATCTTACGGGTATGTGGGCTGTTGCTTGAGTACCAAAATGATTAGTCTATTACAGCGATCTGAGATACAGTAGCTAATTTAGGAGCACAAAGTATTTTCTGTTGCAGTATTCTACCTGTAAGGCCATTTGAACCTCATGCCCAACTTTTGTGAAATAATATTCAAATATTTGGGGCTAAAGCAGATGACATCAAAACCAGTTATGTGACCTTTGGTCAGCTCACAACTCTGTGTATATTTAAAATTGCTGTAAATTATTTGCTTTCCTTCACATTAATTTTCTAAATCAAAGAACACTTTTATTCTCTCATAGTATCTACCTAACCATTCAGTCTTTTGATTTGTATTTTTTTTAAAGTAGCAGTAGTAATTTCTTTAGTTGAAATGTAAACATAGTGGCCCAGTGGTCGGGGCCTGCGTAGTGACCTGCATTGTGTTTGCAGCAGTAATTTGGATTTGAGCAATATTTTATCCTTTCATCGGAAAAGAAAAGAAGGCAACAGATAGTAGCTGGATTATTCCTCCAGCACTTTCCGAGGGCATGCCTTACGTCAGGCAATGAGGCTCGAGGGGCAAGCAGTGAAAGAGTTGCAGAATCTTCCTTCTCTGGATGGTAAATCTGGAGCGCCTCGTGAGCCCTGGAAAGGGGCGGCATTACCATGGAATGGTGTGTCCTGTTGCCCGTTGGGTCTGTCTCCACTTTCACTCAGAAGCTTGTGGAAAAGAGGCCTGTGACTTCAGATGGCCTCTTTGGCTGACTTCTTATTGATTATAATCAAGGGGGCTGGCATTTATTCTATCTCAGCGGAAAGGAATGGGGACCAGGTTCGTTAGTAGGGAGATAAGAGTCTCAGTACCAATAAACCAAATACGGTAATCCCTCGTTGAATGTCACCACTGGTAGGTTCTTGGAAACCTCACCTGTAAACAAAATGATGTTTAATGAAACAGCCTTATTTGAGGACCTGCAGTAGGTTGTTTCAAATAAAGTCCCAGGTTCCAAGAGCCTATTTATGATGTTAATTGAGGACTTACAGTACTAAAGGGGATTTTGTAAAGAAAATCATTCTGTGCCTGTGTTTTAGCCTCCTGGAAGAAAGTACTAGTGGTAATAGCTAACATCCTCTGAGCATTCATTAAAGCCTGACAGTGCTGGCAATCCCATTTGACCCTCATGACAACTCTGTAAGGTAGACACTGTGATCATCCCCATTTTATTGGTAGGGACAGAGGCCCAGAGAGGTTAAGTAACTTGTCTAAAGTTACACAAGATTGGAACTAAGCAGTCTGACCCAAACATGATCCTGGTACATCCAAAAAAAGCACCTAATGAGGGTGTGGCAGGAATGGGGACAGATAAAATGTGATTTGGGTGACAGTTTGATATTTATTGGGGCAAATTCCAACGCAGGAAGCTGTTAGGTAACTCTCACTTCTGGACAGTTCTTATGCTTTGCAGAGTGCCATAGGAAGTGGGCTCAGAGAGAATGGGACACACACATGACCCCACAACTAACACACGGCAAGGCTGAGACAGACATTCCTGGCGTTAACATTTTGCCTATTTGAAGGAAAAGTTCAAAATAAGTGTGTATTTGTTTCTTTCACCAGTACTGAAGGTCATGTCCTCATGTAGAATAGCCTCCTCTCTTGTTTGGGATGCAACTCAGCCCTTTCTGGGACAAGATACTGTCCCCAGTCATTTTTCTATCTATGTGTCCTCTATGTGTAAACCCCTAACCTGACTACCAGTCATTCACTCATGTGCCCTGCTCTATCAAACTCTTCTCTCTCCTGGAGTTTCATCTAACTGGCCTGTGCACCTGAGCTCTACAAACAGATGATGAGCTATTTCAGAATTAGGATTGTGTTTTATACATCCCCAAGCACACACACACACACACACACACACACACACACACACACAGAGTACTAAAACTCAACAATGAATATTTATTGTTTTTTCATGACTGGATGAAGTAAAATGGTAGCTTCTTTTCTTTTAAGGTTTGTAAACTGGTTCAAGGATGATTAAAAATGATTTGCCTTCTGGGACTGATAAATATAGGAGTCCATTAAATCGGTGTTTCTAAAGGGTTGTCCAGCATCTTCTGGACAAGGTGAGGGCGTCCGATTCAATATAGGTTGTGTGGTAGGGCCCAGGCATCTGCATGTGTCCCAGGTGACTTTTCTGCCCACTGGAGTTTGGAAACCACAACTTAAAAGTTTTTAACGTTCACATCCTATAAAATCGCAGCACTGGCTGTCTCGCTCAGATTTACTTGTGGTAAATATGTCCACTGCAGAAACATGCCTGCCAACACATCGATGAATGTTGATGTGACATCGTTGTTCCTGCAGGTCTGTAACCAGCACGATGCCAGAGCAGGGGGCTGCCCGCCTGCAGTTCTCAGAATGGCCGAGCTGGACGCCGATTTGGTCCACATCCTTCCGTCTTCTGTCCTTCCTCCTTTCTGGGCTAAGTTAGTCGTGGGATTTGTTTCCCTCGTGTGTTTTGCACGGAGCTACGATGGAGATTTTGTCTTTGACGACTCTGAAGCTATTGTTAACAATAAGGTTTGTATCTTTACGCTTTTCTGGTAAACTGTTAACCACTTGCCTCCGTCTCTGTAATCATCTAAGTTTGTGCAGCTTTCTTTTCTGTGAAACTTAGGTCAAGCACTTGCCTGGGCCCCAGTTGTCCTCTAGATTTTCCACCTTTTGGATATAGTAGCTTTAATTTAGTGCCTCTCTTATTGCTGGCAGCAAGGTCTCCAGCCCCTGCCTATACTCAAGCTTTATCTTCATGAGAACCCAGTTCACACATGTATCAGAGAGGCCAGTCTGCCAAGATTACCAGGCAAGGGTATTGCAGGGCTTTGCAGACTAAATATTTCAGGTTCTGTGAACATTTTTCAGAATTGTTAAAAAAAAAAAAAAAAAAGATCAAAAGATCATGCATTTGCTGCAGTGATGGGCGGGTCCGATCACCTGCCGAAAGCTGCATTCTCACCAGCACGCAGCAACTTGGCTGCTGCCTTGTCCTTCACTGAGAGGATCAGGACAGCCTGCTGACAGCAGCTGGGGCAGGGGAATGTGCTGCCGGTGGATGCTGCAGCTCCTGCTCACTTCACGTTTGGAGATTCAAATTTGCTGAACTTGCAAAACCCCACTCGGTTTTGCTTACCAGTGGCTACTGTATATTGGTGCAGGGAAAATGGTGTTCCTTTTCACTCACTACCTGGAGTTAGGGCCTTCTAGGTCCTTAAGGGCAGCCTTTTGACCGAATCCAAATTTTATAGAACAAAGCCTTTTAATGAAAGGATGACTGGTTACTAGTAATTAGTAACCTAGTTACTCTGCTGAGATTCTAACTACTCAGCAGCTATTTTGTATGTGTTCCTTAAGCAATGAAAAGGACTTGAGAGAATATACTAATCTAGCTGTCTAGTAGATGTAATTGTAGCAACTCTTTGTAACACTGTTGAAGTCACAGATTCCACTAAATGAGGAAAAACTCTCTATGTGACAAGCATGTATTCTATGGAGAAGAAAAAAATGACTGATTTGCAGACATTTCCTTTGTGTCATAATATTGCACTTGATCTCCATTTTGATGGCACAAAGTAGAACATCACTGATGTTTATTTTACTTCGTTTGTCATTCGTAATTTTCTTCAGGGTTCACCCAGCAGTGACTGCAGATGATTCCATTTCACTTATTTTTTTAAACCGTGTTTAAAAGAACTAAGTAGTTGTAAAGCAACTATGTCAAATGGGTACAACTGTATTCTTTAAATCCCACTATTCATTTTGGTGAGAGTTCCTTGACTTTTATAAAGTGGAAGATATATAGAAAGTGTTAATTCAGAGCCTGTGTTGAAAAATGTTGGTCAACCAAACAGAACAAAAACATGAGCCTTGTTGTGCGGGGGGCCCTGGTGTGTGGGTGTGATCTCAGCCCTTGTGTGTGAGGTGAGGCAGATGAAGCCATTCGTGGCTCTGCCGAGCACTGCCCTGGCAGTGTTTCCTGGAGCATCACACTGTGCCCCTTTTGTTAACTTGCTAGGCCTCCCTCTTTCCATTCCTGTCTAATGAAAGGCCCTCCTCCGGTCATTGGCACCGTGCCTACAGTAATGTGAAACAGGCTGTTACTGGATTTTAGTGATGTTAAAGACCGTTTTCCAGATGCTTCCCGGTAGTGTTGAGTTGCCTTTTTTGTTCCTTGAGATGATGGTCCTCTTTGAGATAGTGGAGTGAAGAGGAATTTCAGACACAATACATCTTTTCCATAAATCATTATGAGGAAAAATTGACCTTTCTTTCTGTAGCACACCCTGCTGCGTGTAGGCTACACCTAATCAAATATTTAGAGCTTCGTTGGTGTTCATTTCCTTTTCAAAAGGAAGGAAAGATCCTCTGCCCAACCCTCTCACCACTGAATGAGTACTAGTGTGGCAATGCAAAAGAAGTTAGACTTCCTATTTTGTCACTTCATCAACTAAGTTAGCAGGTGCATTGCGTGACGCTCACAAAATAACTGGCTCTTGTGGGGGTGGGGTGGTCAGTGCACTCAAGACCTCTGCAGCTGATCACTAATGGAAATGAAAGGCCCCCTTACTGTGGGAATCAGGTGACCAGCTCTGCATCTGTCACCTCTGCTCAAGCCTTTCCCTTGCGTCAGCAAGCACTTCAGTAGCGAATGGTGAGCTCCACGTTGTACTGTGGACGTTTGCTGTTCTTTGGGGGCACCCATCATTTGACCCGCTTCTTCCATTTGGGGCATTCTTATTGCTCAAAGACCATTTGATTAGGAAGCTGGCACAGACAAGGGCTGTCCTTTCAGGTATGCCCACCTGTTGGAGTGAGGAGCTAGTCATACAAAGAAGTAGAGTCGGGACACAGCTGGCTAGTCTCAGCAAGGTGTCCGGGGTGTGACTCCTGGTTGTGGCTGTACACCCCTTTTCTGGTTTTCCAGCCCACGTGGTGAGTCTGTGAGCCTCACACTCCCCCTTAAATCATTTCTTTTTTTTTTTTTTTTTTGCTTAAATGAGTCAGAATTTGTTTGGTTACTGCAATAAAGAGTCTCGACTGATACACCAGGCAATGATCAGTGCATCATAATTTCTAGTCCCTAAAACATCCATGTTTAATTATGCTTTAAAGAGAAAATTAATCATCAGGTTTGTTACTTACTCCATAGTGCCTTGTTTGCCTTTTTTTCTTGTTAGACACGGTTTAAGCCATCTAGTTTCATAGTGTAAATGTAAAAAAAAAAGATGCATTTTGTAAAGTGCCACATTAAATTACCTCAGCAGTAAGATAGGTACAGTGTTTTCATATTTAGTGATTTTTATCTTTAAAAATTATGTGGAAGTTTTTTTTCCTGAACTTCACAGTCTGCTCAGCCCATAATCAAAAATGGAAAACTTTAAAAAAAAAATGGGTTTATCCATATTTATGTTTTAATGGGGACATTTTTGGTAAATTGCCTTATTTATTGAATATGAGAGGTTAGTAATCTTATTTAGCTATATGGACCATTCATTCATTCAACATGTATTAAGCATCTGCCATATACTCCCAGAAAACTCAGATGGGGTCCAGGTCTTGTAGAGCTCTGGTCTAGTGGTGCAGACAGATAGTGGTCACGTGATTGTAAGTCCCAGTGTGCCACGCACTATGGGGACGGGCACGATGCCCCAGACCCACAGAAGGGGGACAGGATCCGCTCAGAAGGGGCAGAGCTGAATGGCTGAGATACGAACGGTGGGAGGAATTGAGTTGTGTAGAGTTGACAGTGACTGTTCAGGGGAGACCTGCAGAGCCTTTGGGACGGGAGCTCACAGGAGCCACAGCAGGACACAGCGTCAAGTTTGGTGGGAGCCAGAGCACCCCAGGCTGTGGCTGCCCCATCGGGTGTGGGCTCTGTCAGGGGAGGGAGGGGTGAGCCAATGAGCAGTTTGAAACAATCAACACAGAGACCGTGTAAGAGGACACGGTGACCCCGCTAGGCCAGCAGCCTGGGGAGAGATGGTGGAGGTTGGCCCAGGCCGGTGGGAGAGGGGGAGAGAGAGGGCAGATTCAAGAGCACTGAGGAACTCTCAAGAAGAGGGCTCAGTGAGGGCGTCGGTACAGGCTGAGGGAGAGTCATGACTCCCTCGTCCAGAGTGTCCCCTGGTGTCCCTGCAGGACCTTCAAGCAGAAACGCCCCTTGGGGACCTGTGGCGCCACGACTTCTGGGGCAGCAGACTAAGCAGCAACACCAGCCACAAGTCCTACCGGCCTCTCACCGTCCTGACTTTCAGGTGAGGCGTGACCACGCAGGGCATGGGATGCTGGCCATGAATGTGTGCCGGTGGGTGCCGAGGGTGGGGGAGTCCTGTCAGTGGCTCCTGGGGAGGTACGCGCCACTCACAGACGTGGGTCTCTAGGAAGTACAGATAAGTCCATCTACTAGGAGGGAGGTTACAGGAGGACCAAGACTGTGCCTGAGGAACCACCCATCACGTGGTCCTGTCGCAAGGACGATGCATTCTGCATTTTCCTCATTCTTGGAGGTTTGATTGTTTGCTAGTTAACACCCAGAGAACAGTATGAATCAAAGAAGCATGGGGCATCTAATGAAACTGTGATTTTTTTCACTACAAAAAAATAAATAATATATAAATCTTGCTATTATTACCAAGTCAATATGCAAAAATAAAATGAAGCTTAAAGACAATTCCCCTGAGGCCAGGCTTGGTGGCTCATGCCGGTAATCTCAGCACTTTGGGAGGCCAAGGCAAGAGGATCGCCTGAGGCCAGGGGTTTGAGACCAGCCTGGGCAATATAGCAAGACCCCATCTCTTAATACAATGAAAAAATTTAACCAGGCGTGGTGGCACACGCCTATAGTCCAGTTACTAGGGAGGCTGAGGCAAGAGAATCGCTTTGAGCCCAGGAGTTTGAAATTGCAGTGAGCTGTGATGACGCCACTGCATTCTAGCCTGGGCAACAGAAAGACTCTGTCTCAAAAACAAAAACAGTCCAGGCAAGGTGGCTCACGCCTGTAATCCTAGCACTCTGGGAGACCGAGGCGGGAGGATCTTTTGAGCTCAGGAATTCAAGACCAGCCTGAGCAAGAGCAAGACCCTGTCTCTACTAAAAATAGAAAAAAATTAATTAGCCAACTAAAAATATATAGAAAAAGCCGGGCATGGTGGCGCATGCCTGTAGTCCCATCTACTCGGGAGGCTGAGGCAGAAGGATTGCTTGAGCCCAGGAGTTTGAGGTTGCTGTGAGCTAGGCTCATGCCACGGCACTCTAGCCCAGGCAACAGAGTGAGACTCTGTCTCAAAACAAAAACAAAAACAGAAAACAATCCCCTCCTCCATTAATCAGGGAACTGTTTGCATTAAATCGCTTTATTCACCTCACAAAGGTTTTGTTCATACCTGTTTCTCTGGTGCATTTAAATACTTGCGCATAGACCTCCCATGTGCGCGTGGAAGTGATGTATGGGAACCACTGGCGATTGAGAAACAGAAGAAGAATCTAGGAGAAGGCATGGAAGGTGGTGGGTGTGCCGCTAAGGAGGGCTTTTTTGGGTGGATAAGCAAGTTGCATGACTCGCTTAAATCCAGGTCCCTATGGGGTAGCCAGGAGTACTGCGGTAAATTGTATCTTCTTGGAACGTAGTCTTGCCTTTTTTGCACTTAAAAATTTGACTAGCTTTCCTTTCGATTTTCTTCTGCAAGTGTCTTTCTTGCTACTCTCCTTGGCCCTGTCCATTTTGCCATTTGTCCCCTGTGGTTAATTACGTCTCCACCTTTTCTTCAACTTTCTTAGCTTGACAGGCATTATTTATCTTGGCGCTATTTTTACCAACCTAGCGCATCAGCGTCCTCTTCTCCTTTTAATATTTTCATGCACAAGCCTTTCCTTCAGACTGTTGCTGTTTCTCTCCGCATGCCACTGCGCATCCTGCCTGAACACCCTGTGTTTGCTGCAGGATTAACTACTACCTGTCGGGAGGCTTCCACCCCGTGGGTTTTCACGTGGTCAACATCCTTCTGCACGGCGGCATCTCTGTCCTCATGGTGGATGTCTTCTCGGTGCTGTTTGGTGGCCTGCAGTACACCAGCCGAGGCCGGAGGGTGCACCTGGCCCCCAGGGCGTCCCTGCTGGCCGCACTGCTCTTTGCTGTCCATCCTGTGCACACTGAGTGTGTAAGTATCGTCTGCACGTACATGAGAAGCGACAAGACATCCCTATGTCGTCTCCTTTCCTAGAACAGGTGCCCTTTATGTGCTCATCTTGCTTCTAGAGCTGGAGAAAGCCTGCTCTGCAGCGTACTCTATAAATAGAAAGTACCCTGCATAAACGCCTCCCCAGACATTTGAAACGATTATGTCTGGGTCAGAGACACCTCTCATGAAAAAATGCAGAGTGCCATATTGGTGAAGTCTTCATGATAAGGTATGGTGTGATCTCTGGTCATACCTTCTGTTCAGCTTCTGTGACTCACGCTAGCTGGGAACGTGTGAGTGTTGAGCATTTATTGCCTGGCCTTGAAATCTAAAGGCCAGAGGCTACGAACCATTCTTGAAGGGTCTGATGCCGTTTTTCTGTTAGTTCACAGCGTACTGATTTACAGAATACGTTCTTATGCTTAATATGATTGTCATAAAAATGCTGCAATATCAGTGGGGCTAGTATGACAATTCCCACTTACCAGTGAGGAAATGGCCTAGGAGGATAAATGAAGGATTTCTCCAGGGTGAGTAGCAAGTGAGTGTAGGATAGGACTCACGCTCTGGGCTCTCCAGACCCCTGCAGGGGAGCTGCTCCTGAAGTCTCCCCACCTTCCTCCTCCTCTCTCCCTGTGTCATCCTTTTCCCCTGGACAGATGGAGCCCAGGTGATTGGGCAGCTCCTGACAGGTGCCTCACCTGTCTCCCTTCCACTGAGCTGCTGCTGCGTGGATTTGGTGGTACAGACTGTGTTGTGATTTAACTAGATATTGGTGAGGTTTTCAGGAACTAATCCACCTCCACCCCTGTGAACCCCTTGAAAATTTAAGTCAGCATGTTTGCCAAGGTAAAAGATTTAATTTGAATCATTCATTCTGTGAGCATGAAGTATCTGGTATAAAATACTGCATATACTTTATTATTAATACTTCTCTCACAATTGACTTCTGCATTTAATATGGATTTATATACCTACATTTAACCAATGGTATTGAGCTTCTTGAAGTAAATTCCAAAATGTTGAGCAGAATTCCTGTTTTTAGCACCTGATTTTATTAAACTGTTCTTTGGTATCAAGAGTATTATAGAGCTGCTACAACAGGCTTCACCTATTATTTTATTTTTTAGTAAAGCAAATTCAGAGGAATTAGGACTTGATATGCCGGGACTGCTGTTGTAAAATTTTATCTATACATAACTTTAACCAAATTAGAATTTGAGTCTGAGTTGTCTGTGGTCTAAATGTTTGTTGAGACTCGGAAATAGTGTATGCGTTGATCATAAATAAGGGACTAGAATACACTGATTTCCCTGGAAAAGTACTACACTGTTTTGCTTTTTGTCTAATTTAGCATGATCTTCAAAGCAAGATGAAATATTCGAATTTTTAGGCAAAGAAAGTTTTCTAAAATTCTCATTTTAAATAGTAAGAACTTGGTATATAAAAAAGTTTCGAGTGCCAACAAGTACAACTGGATGTGCTTACACACACACACACACACACACACACACACACTCCAGAAAAGTGCAATCTGAGAACATGTTAATCTTCAAAGTCTACATTCCAGATCTTCAAAAGGAAACTGAGGCAAGTCTAGCTGTAAGAGACAAGGAAATATTTGAAAAATCTCTTCATCTCTCCCTCTCCATTCCATGACAGCCATTCAAACTCAGATTTTTAAAAAAGAGTTATGAATAATTTAAAAATAGCATTCTAAGATGGATATTTTGTATGTTTATCTTTCATTGTTTTGTCAAATAGTATTCAGTTTCCTCTTATCTACATTCCCTGTTACTCCCATTCCGCATTTAAAAATTTCAGCTTTAAAAATGTTCGGAGAGTGGGATACCCAGGCAAACAGGTGTCCTGGCCAACACCGAGGAGGCAGCCTAGCTCTCTGGGGGGCTGGGCCAGAGGCCTGAGAGGTCACCTGAGCACAGCGTCCCCAGACTGTGTGCTGATCCCTTGCGGGATGATGACAGTGGGGGCTTGGGTAGTAAGTGTGCCTCTGTTTACATTTATGCAGAGAAAGTAGTGGCAGTGTAGACCCCTGCAGGTTTTAGTGACACGAATTTCTTTATATTAACACTTATGTGTTCTGTGTCTTTACTACTGCTCAACATTAACACTGAAAGTGGTATTGCCTGCTGCAAATGAGCACCTAAATCTCCCAGTCCTTTAGGGCGACCAGCCGTCCAGTATTCCCAGGACTTTCTATTTTCAGACCGGGATAGCCTGGGCAAGTGGGGACGACTCAGTCACCCTAAAGGCTTGCTGCCCCTGGTCTCTGACTGGTAGTGCAGCAGTCACAGTTGGTGTTATTTGCTCCCCAACTGATAGGAGAGTCTCTCTTTTTCAAATGTGCCACCCCAGATCTGTTTGTAGACACACAAAGCCTCTGACACACCAGTTACTGCTGGAGCGGGGGCAGCTAGGGAGGGCTGCGCAGCCCCTGGTCTGAGGACAGGGGTGCCCCTATATGGGTTTTACTGTTTGTTTTCCTCAAAACCTTGGAGAGGATTTCAAGTTGCCAGGATTCCAGTATCAGAGAGAAACTGAGACCTCCTTAACGAGTTCTGTCCATCCAGCAAACCCAGAATTTAATCCAGGAGAAATCAGGTGGGGAAACCTGCCCATTCCTTCTTATGGCCCCTGTGCAGGTTGTTCCTAGTGGGGAATCAGTGGTGCCGCCTGCTTTGTGGATTCAGGGAGGATTGCAGTTATTTCTTCAGAAAACCCTGGTAGGAGTACTTCATGTTATTTGTAAGAAAAAATAGCGTTTGCAGAGAAGTTTGCCTGAAAATACATATTATGCAAATATCAGAAAAGGAAAATAAAATCTCTTCTTGCTTATGTTCATTCTCAGACAATGATTGGATATAGTCCCTTTTCGGATAGTCTGTTAACATTTTTTTCTATGAAATCTCTAATTACTATGCCAAAAATTCATTGTAAGTGAATTTTTGCTTTTTTATTTCTACAAAACACTCTTTTGCTTTAAAACATTTACCATACTTTAAAAAATTTGTTTTTCTTTATATCAGACAGTATAAAGTATATTGCTTAAAGTCCTGGGACTGTCTTCAACAATTAACAAAAAGAAAAGCATTTCTTTAAAAATAAGTTTATGATGTTTAAAGTTCATCTTCATGCGATTCTTTACATGGGCCTCAGCTGCCCAGGTAACAAGTGGCTTAGATGTCCTCTTGGCCTTCATCCCTAGTGTTTATCCAAACTGTTTCCTTCCTCTTCACTTCCTCGGACCCTATTGCTCTGTGGTCCCCTTTGGACAGACTCCTCTGGCTTGGCTTTCGTTACTTTCTCTTCTCCCGGGGCTTAGATTCCAGTCCTTCCCCGGGCACTGCAGGTAGCCACAGCTATGTGAAGCTCCTCACTCCCCTCCCATCCTGGCTGCCTCCTCATCTGCCGCCCTGCCACAGAGATGACACCCTGCCTCCCCTGAGCTTCTGTGTCCTTTGTCCTTTTCCTTTCTGCTGCTCCTGTTTCTAGAAGCATTCCGTTGGATTCACCAGGGGAAGTAACAGTGAGCCGCACCCACTGTGTGCCGTGCTCTGTTCTGTGTAGCTGCACCTCTGATTGTTTTACTGTGTCTCTGATTGAGTTTACAGCCCTGAGTATTCCAGAACTCTCATTGCATATTCATTTCACTCCTCAAGTAACTGGATTGTTTAACCCTCCAGCATGCTGGCATACTTGTTTCCAGATCTGTTAAGCCTTTGTTTTGTCTGTAGGTTCCTTCCTCGTAGGTTGTTTATGTGTGTGGTATTCACAGGTTGGATTTATCAGCTTATTCAGCCTTCCTAGTCATTGCATCACACTGTGGGCTGCCACGTGCACTCCATCAGGAGGTCACAATTACGATAATAGACCTCGGCATGTCACAGATAACCAGTGTAGTGTAGGGGGAAACGGCTCCTAAAAAGGCATGCTTTCTCAGCTATTGGCTGTACATGCACTTGGGAAGCATATGTAAATATAGTAATTTCATACTTATTGTACATTTTCTTATCAAGATTTATAAAGTAGTCCTTTATTCTGCAGCTCACATATCACATATCTGTCCTTTGAGAAAGGATTAACCTACCAACCTCTACAGTACTACCTAGAGAATCACAGCAAAAACTTTGATGTATGTCGACATTCAGGCGCTGGTTAGTAAAGGATCCACCTGCACTAGACCAGTCCTCAAGCTGGAATTCTGTGTCTTTCATCACCATGACATGTTTGGAGAGCAGTTACTGGAGCACCCAGCCTGCATGGAAGAAACACGAAGTTCATTCTGCTTCATTCTCACTAAGGAAAAGAAGGGCAGGGCAGAGTCCTGTGGAAAATGGGGGGGAAGAAATGGTAAAATGTTATTCCATTTTCATCCTAGTGGTTGTTAATCACTTTTGAAGCATCGGCTTTTCAGGCTAACCCACTCGATCGATTTTGGTCTGAAGGGAGGAAAAGATGGCAGAGGCAGCTTTGAAGGATGATTCCTGTGTCTTTTTCTATCCGCAAGATGGCTTTTAACACTTCTTTCCTACTTTTATGTGTGTCATGTTTCCAATCAAATTTTATTTTTTAAATATCATGCCCTTTGAGCTGATAACATGTTCCATTTGAAAATCCACTCTGGGGACATCAGAAGCCTGTCTCTGGAGCTCTTGGGTGCCGCGTGTTAAATAACGCAGCTTTTCCTGCACATGTGTGTCCCTGTCCATGTCTGTCTCGCAGACTGGCTATCAGTAGGTCCAAATCAATCTGGCTTTCCCCTGGAAACAGTTAAATCAAGTCCTGGACCACAAAAGGGAAAAGAGAACCAATTATAAGGTAACACCTCAGGGTTGTTGCAAAGCTACACAGATTATTGAAATAGGTGGCCGGGTCTAGGAAGTTTCTTGTTTTATATGTCTAAAGAATGTTTTGTATTTCTGAAGTTTAGGATGTGCTTAAATGTTTTTATGTAACTCTTTTCTTTCTCCCCCTGCTTCTAAGGTTGCTGGTGTTGTCGGCCGTGCAGACCTCCTGTGTGCCCTGTTCTTCCTGCTGTCTTTCCTTGGCTACTGTAAAGCATTCAGAGAAAGTAAGCATTGTGTTTGTCTTCTTAATTTTCCAGCTTTGTCATGTTTTGTCCTAATGTCTTAACAGATGGGAAATGATCGTCTGTGTAAGTTTATCCCTTTGCAGGGATGTGGGTGAGAAGGCACGTAAATGCCAATGCTTTTTCCATGATGCAAAGTTCTGACATCCGTGTCCTCACAGGCCTGTCCTGTTGGGTGGCGAGAGCAGAAGCAGAGGCAGTGGCAGAAGTAGTAAAGCAGCTGTGATTGACTTTGGCTATTGTATTTACAACAGAATTCCAGGATTGCAAACTATTCTAGGCCAGGCTGTGCTGTTTTGATGTTCTGTGGATTTATAGCCCAGCCATCCCTCCGTAGTTTCCAAGGGTGGATTGGAAAGGGCCTTGGAGACTTTTCCCTCACTGTCACTCCTCCATCCCCTCCTGCTCAGGCTGTGTCCTGGAGCACCTGTTCTCTCAAACCTTTGACTCCTTTAAGGCCCAGCAGAAGGGTGACCCGCATGGCCCCAGAATGTGACAGTGCTCACTCAGGGTATGGTGACACTGAACCCCACCCCTTCTCTTGTTATTATTTCATCATACCAAGATAAAACCACCACTTCTTCCTGTGACGCATTCATTTTCTAGTATGTCTGAGATTCAAGCACTGAGAACAGCGTTGGTAGCTTTCTTCCTGAGACTGAACGTTAACTTAGCAATAATGCACTTCGTCTCTGCCCGGGGTAGGAGTCTCGCCACCTCTGATGAGTATGAAACTCCCAAGAGACCTGTGCACCGCCCACGCCGCCACCCCCAGGATCTTGGGAGGTTGTACCTGCATGGCCTGGTAGTGGGTTCGGCAACTCTTCCCTGTGGCTATTCCATGAGATCATGAGTCACTGGCGGGAGTGGGAGGGGATGGGAGGTGGTCCCTCCTACCACGCTGTGTGGTCACTGCATGTAATGATACTTTGTGTTCTGAAGTCAGCAATTAAATCTGAATTTGCAGATATATAGGATAACAGTTTATCAGCGGTCATATTTTTCCTGAAGGAAATTAAAAATTAAGGTTTGTGGCTTTACTCAAAGACAGCTCTAAAGTTTCATAAAGTTTCATTTTATTAATTTTAACATATCCTCTCTTAAAGTAACTACTTCCTATTCTGAATGGATTTCAAAGACGTAAGAAGTGATTTTTGAAGAGAGTACTAAGTCTTGATAGATTTAATACGTGGGTTACATCATTTAGGGGATATAATAGGACTTCACACTACTTCTAAAGATTGCTCTTGTGAAATAATGGAGAAACTATCATGAGATTGAAAATTTTTCTATCAAGTGAACTAATGCATTTATCAGGCTCCTTTAATGGAGTATTTTTACAGAATGGTGAAAACTGGAAGACATTTTATATTCTTTTTCTGGATTCTTTTACTAACTTTTTCTCTGTTCTAATTCACAAATTTGTATATTAATATATGTTATATATGTATCTGGTTTTTAATTCATTTGTAAATTATAAAATTATTTCTAAGAGTTATTCATACAAAAGATAAATTTTTCGTAAAGTTTCTGGAAACTAATACCAAAGATAAAGAAGCTTAAATGTGTGGTAGTTGTTCAATTAATTAATGCTTTGATTCATGAGAAATAGGCAAAATATATTTTAATATTGACATAAATGTATCACCTGTAAGTAACAATGTGATCTGTCTTCTTTGGTCTAGTAACATTCTTTTAGCATTTATAATGTGTTTATTTTAGAATTGGAAAGAAATTATCAGGACTTTAATGTTAAGTTTGTAAATGTTTTTGAGAAAGTTAACCTGGAAATATTTAACATTTGCAAACCAACAGCAGTGGTAGATGTGGCTTCTGCGGAAACTCTTCTAAGATTGTGTACTAACAGCTTTTCATTTGGTTGAAGTTACTTGGAGCAGTTAGAAGACAAACGGATGGATTAGGAAGCCTTTGAAGAAAGCTTTTTGTTGGCCTCTTGTCTGCGGGCCACCCCATCTTCCTGGGATCTGTTCTCTTGTTAACTTGAACCCTCTTTGGGAAAAGGAAAGAGTAGATTAAAATGGAGCCTCTGGAGTTGCCTCCAGGCTGGTCTCTGGTCCTTTGCAGTTACCAGCAGCTTGTTTAGTCTTTGGAAATGCAAAGCCACAGTAGTTTGCGTCTCACTCTCTTCCAGGACTCAGGGTCTTGACCCTGAAAGTTATTATTGGCCTTGGATTTGGTGCCCTTTCTGTCCCCTAACAGTGTCCACCTGCCTAGGCAGGCTTTGAGTTAGAGATCATCACAGTTTTGGGGGGATGGGGGGTTCAAGTGGGTGGTTTAAAATACCCATCCCTCAAGCTGCAACCCCATCCTTTTGAATCGGCTTTCACTGCTGTCTTCCGTTCCCAGCGTGGTTTCCCATCACAGACTACCGACAGAATGATGGGATCCTGCCTCCCAATTCTGTCGCAGCCTGGTGGCACACAGCAACCTGGATTCTTGAGAGAGGGCCCCAGGCTCACTGTCTTTGGCTTTCCTGGGAGAGTCCCCTGAGCCCTGGATGTGAGCAGTTCTCCGGCCCCTCCCCAGCAGGGTGCTGTCCACACGCTGCCACCTCAGGACCTTGGATGGGAAGCCCAGCCCCGTCCGCCTTGCTCCCCTCACTCTGCCACCTGCTCTGTCCCCTCCTCACAACTCCCAAACCCCCTTTGTCTAGTCATCCCCAAAACTGCACGATGAAGTCTGGTGGAGCCCTTCCTAGTCTCTTGACAAAGCTACTATCTTCAGCAACTTTTCTGTGTTTCTGATTTTCCATGCTCCTTTGTAAACATGCTAAGAATAGAATATGCTGCTTTGTTCATTGACAACTCTTTGGAATAATCCTTAAATGTCATGTTACTGTTCCACTTCATACAGGAGGTGCCTGAGAGGATTTTTTAAGGGGAGCAGACTTTCTACACACTAATAACAAATACCTGCACAGAGAAGAAGCAGTAGGAACCCTATATGTAAAAGTAATTCTGCTTAAGGTATTCATGAAACACCACTATCTCTGATTCTGTTCTAAAAGAGCATAGAGGCTTATTGATTTTGGTCATTCATTTCATCACCAATAATTAAACTTTAAGGGTATTTTTTCTTTCCTTTTTTTCTTTTCTTTTTGTTTTAAAGATAGCGTCTCATTCTGTTGCCCAGGCTGGAGTGCAGTGGCATGACCATAGCTCACTGCAGCCTCAGACTCCTGGGTTCAAATGATCCTCCTGCCTCAGCCTCCCAAATATTATAGCTAGGACTCCAGGTGTGTGCCACCATGCCTGGCTAATTTTTTATTTTATTTTATTTTATTTTTTAGAGATAGGGTCTCACTGTGTTGCCCAGGCTGGTCTCAAACTGCTGGCCTCAAGCAGTCATCCACCTCAGCCTCCCGAAGTGCTGGGATTACAGGTGAGAGCCACTGCGCCCAGCCTAAGGGTGTTTCTTATACCAGGCCCTGTGTCTGGTGCTGGGGACACAGACTAGAAGGCAAATTCCATGTCCTTAAGGGATGTACAATCCAATGTATTTTGATAAAATAAAGCTTCCATTGTTCAGAGTATACAAGGAGCGCAATGTTCTGCTTCTTCACATTTCCCCATTGCCTTGCTCCCTCCTGTCCCGGTCACGGCAGGCACTCAGTAAGTATCACCTTCTTTTCATGCTGTGCTTATGAGAATGGGAGGCTGTGGCCTTTGTACTTCTGATTTCTTTCTGTTTCCTTCTACTAAATTTCCTTCCGTTCAACAGAGCAGAGACCTTGATCCTAGTGGACATTCAGGTGTATATATTTTCATTTGGAGTTTGAAATTATCTTAAGAATTAATCACGTAGTTTTATTTTCCCTTATCTAGTCAGTACAGATTATACAAAAAGCTGAAAGTGTATTTACTGTCGTTGCAGTAATGATTTCTTGTTCCAGTTTCCTGTGTTTATAAATGTTCAACAGAGAATCAAAACTCTTTTGTGGTAGAAGTTAAGTCCATTATTTATGGGGATACAAATAGTAATGCTATTTAATGTTGAAAGTGACCTGGTCTTTATACTTTCTGGATCTGGACATAAATTCAAAGAAAGACCTAGCATCAGTTGCACATAAATTTGAAGTTCAAGAAAGTCTTTTACAGAGGAACAGGTTTAATATTAAGGGAACAAAAAAATTGAGTATTCTGAAGTTAATGACTCAACTAAAAATTCTCTTTCAGAGAATACATTTCCTTTTTGGTAACTGCATTAGCTTTCTTTATAGATGCAATGTCTATATTATGAAGCTCTGGACAATTTTTAACTGCCTGAGTTTGTTAACTAGCAATTCTGTCCTAACCTCTGGAATCCTGGTATTTTCAGAAAGTAAAAAAATCTACTCACATAACATTTCTGGGGCTTTGCCCCCTTTTTAGTCAGGGGGCTGGGGGCGGTGGTGCTTAAATAGAATATTTCCAAGTAAGGTCTTTGCAACAGAATGTTTTTTTAAGAAGCAAATGTCCTTATAAAGGAAGCATACTTTTTCTTGAAAAAGAAAATGACTAAGTTAGATGGAGTCAGTGGTACACTGGTTATTATTTCTGAATGCCCAAAACAAAAAGTATTATTCTTATGATGAGGCATCTTGTCAATATTTATGTCTGTCTTGAAGCCTGGCATTTCACATTGGGAATGGATCATCTCTACACCATAAACTTATTACAACAGCCAAAACTATTTTGTTTCTAAATTAATACCTTGAAATACTTGTTTTCCGGGCATCAATACTAAGAAGATAAACTTAGTCTCATTATAGTAGGGAGGAGAGAGTCTTTCCGGAGGGGGATGGATTTGCTGTATGCCTAGAACAATATTTTAAGTTCTAAACTATTATTCATAATATCAAAGACAAGATCTCAAATCTCAGTTGTTTTTAAATCCTTAAACCTTATTTGCTATATTGCTCTCCTTATCATAGTTCAGGCACTAAGATAGGATAGCTTACTCTTGGGATACCATCCCTTCATGCATATTTTCATTCTGACTTAAGACATTTGTGCTGTGTTTTGTTTGTTTGTTTGTTTTTTACTTAGAATCATGCAATTTAAAAAATAGGGCAATTGCCCAACTCACGTCATAGAGGACACTTGTTTTTAGATTTGGGGCTGTTGCCGACTGAATCCTGACCGTGGTATTCATGTGTATTCTCTTTTCTCTATCTTCACATTTCTTTGCTTCCTCCCGTGCTTGATTTTCCCAAAATGGACCCATAATTTAGAACGGGAAGTCTGACTTCTTTCATTCTGCGCGTGGAAGCACGGCTTGGTTGGTTCCAACTTTTGGAACGTGAATCTGATGCTCATTGTATTGCTCTGGCAGATAGCGAGTCGCGGCCACCTGTCGGGGTGGCGTGGTTCCCACACACAACATGACGTGCCAGTTTCAAGCGGCGGAGATGCCAGGCATAGAGTGGTGAAGAGGGGTAGCTTGTACAATGTGGTGCTTTTTCTGAAAGGAGATCTTCCCACTGGAAAGGAGTGCCAAATCCGAGGCACATGCTTCATTAAATTGATCACATCTGTTGGCACTTGTGGGTGTTAGCACTGACAAGTGTCTTTCTGTTACTGCATTTTTTTTTCTGTGCTCCCTTCCCTCTGTTGGCCTTTGCCTCCATTTACCTAAGTGACTGAATTATCTTAGAGAATAGAGACATGTACTGCAACAAGAAAAACATTGTCTAGGCAAATTTCTAACTGCTGATGTATGCTAATACCGCATAATTATCCTAGAGCAAGTTGTCTTCTTAAGAGAGAAGAGATGCAACATGGTGTCAAAATGGTTTTTTCCATCCTCTCCTGGGTCGTTGGTGCTTAAAATTTAGCAATTGGGATGTAGATGAGATGGAAACTCTGGGTAAAAGTGACATCCTGAGATGCTTACATAGAGCCATGCACAAGTTAGAATTCCCTATCTTGGGAAGATTTTTCTGAATAAAGATATTTATAAAAGCAACTGCACTGGAGGCGACATCTGTCTCTCAGGATTTATTTTTACTGTTTTCAACAGTTACTTCTAAATTTAAAATGAAAATAATCCATTTTCCGCATACATTTTTATATTCCTTATGTAATTTTTTAATTAAATTTTTTTAAGGAGTCTCTTATATGATGGAGATTATTCTAGCGTGAGGGGGTTTGAAGATTAAATTAAAAGTGAAAAGACTTGACTTCTGGCTCTATTTGCTCACGCTAAGCAAATTATTAACTTTTGGGTATTAAATTAAATCTCATAATTGCAAAAGAAATATGGTAATATAATAAGCCTTCTGATGAATGTGGAAGTAAATGAAACTGTTTATTGATTCAGCAAATATTTATTGAGTACCCACTCTATGCAAGGTTATCTTAGTTGTCTTATTAAATTGCTCAAACTTGGAAATAAAAGAATGGCTTGCATTTGTTACTATATAAGAACACAGCCACAAAAACACAAGTCCATCTAGATTATGCTATCTATTGATAATTATGAGCATTACACACCTTGACAAACCAAGATTCAACATAAATCTTAATTTGAGGGATTCCATGAGTAAAACTATATTAGAGCAGGTCATATTACCAGAAGTCCACTAGCCTGGGCCACCTGAACAGTCAGAATCAGTTTCCCAGTCTAATTTGTATGAGGCCTTTTTTTGCTCACCCGCAGGACTGGAAACATTTCGTCAATGCTGTGTAGGTTGGCCTTGCTTTATCATATGCATACATACTACATGTTTGTAAAGAGGACCCCTTTGGTTTATATGAAATGGTTTAAAAATATTAGTTAAACTGCCCAATTTGTATTCTGGAAGACTCAGAGTATACATACATATGTTTAGTCCTATTACTCCTGATGAAATATTGAGTGGCTAATCTGGTAGGGATTGGGGAAGATAGCGTTAGATTTAAATAGGTAATCTCATTTCCTGTTTTCCCAGTTTTCAAAGACAGAGTTGAAATACAAACATAGCAATGTGCAAATCATTTCATCTGTGAACTGGGTCTTTGATCATATGGTCTTGAGTAGACACTGCCATGCAATAGAAATACAATAGGAGCCATACACGTAATTTTAAATTTTGTAGTAGCCACGTTATAAAAAGAAACGTGAGATGAATTTTAATAATATATTTTATTTATCTCAAATATATCAAAAATATAATTTCAACATGTAATCAGTATGAAAATATGATATTGTTTACATTATTCTTTTCATACTAAGTCTTCAAAATTGGGAATGTATTTCACACTTGCAGCACATCTTAATTGGGACTAGATACACGTCAAGTGTACTTTAGCTGTAATGACTACTCGATTGGGCAGTGGCAGGTCTAGAATGCAGGGCTCTGACTGTGAAGCTGTCACTAGGTTTATAACTCTGACCATTGAAATTTTGCCATTACTCTGAAATTGCCACTGTTCTGAGAAGTGACACTTAATATTAAGTAATCACTGAGACTGAAGAAACTTCTTCAGCAAAGAAACATTGCCTTCATATCTTTCATGTGTTTTCATCCTGGGTGTATTTGAAGCAAAATCGGAAGTTTAAGGGAAGATTAAAGAGTAGGACTCTTCCATAAGAATTGCAGGAATGGATTTTGAGAGGTGAGAAGTAAGGGTTTGAAAGGTGAAATCATGGGTGAGACTAGGGAGAAGACTATCAATAAATTCAAAGGCTGGCTGCTGTATGTTACTTTTCTGTTTTCAGTTATGTCTCTGATTTAGCCATTTAAGGAGAAAGCCATTTTAAATTCTGGATAAGTGGAACAGGAGCCCATCACTTTCACATCTGTGCAATAATTTAACTTTGTGTTAACAGAGTGCTTTCAAGAGCAGTCCTCAGGGCGTTTTAATGGAGGAACTAGGAATTTTTTTCTTATCACAGGCCCCTGGTCCATGGGGGAAAAATTAGTCCGTGTTACAGTCAAGTAAAAATGCAAGCTAATTCAGTTTTTCTAAGCAGTTTTTCTAGGACTTTTGAAATTAAGGACGGGAAACTTTAGGGAAATCATGTTCTTTGAGAAGTACAAACACAAATTGTGGGAGTAAGAGAAGCTTAAAAAAATCAAATTCCAATAGTAGGTTGGTGAGGTGGGTGCCAAGCAGGAGCTGTTTGGTGTCTAGTGAACTGCTGAACCGAATTCTTAGTCAGCATGTCAACAGCGCACTGGGGCCTGACCAGGCACCGTCTCCTCGGGCTGGGCCTGGAGGGGCTGGGAACTGGGTAGGGCAAGGGTGGCTGTCTTTTACCCTTTTATCTGTGGCTGAGACCCTGTGGTAATTAATGGAGTCATTTATAATTAAAGGCTTGTGTTCACATATAAACTGGTAATAAGAGAAAATCCTGAAGGTAGTTTGACCCCAACTCAGAAAAAATGTGTAATGGGAGAAGAGGCTACACACACTGTCCCCAAGACTGAGTGGCCCGGCCATTCCTCTTTCTGTTATGTGGCAGGAGGCCTGTGCTTCTCTGATGCCCTGGCTTGTGACATCATGAGCTGAGATCACCTCGGTTTTACTAGCTGGGCCCCTGTGTGCCGCTGCTAAAACTGGTGGGGACTTTTCCTACAGGCGATTAATCATTATGTTAGTTTTAGGTTATTTTTGGCCATACTTTCTTTTTACAGTTTTGGTGCCTACCAAATACTTGTCTGCACATGAGGGCTAGCAAGTGACCAAATTAAACAATAAATTCCAATAAACATGTAAATGCTCAAATTGGAATTGTGCTCAATTTGAACACGGTTTTGTTGTGGCTTGTAATTATGGTCTTTTGGTGTTATATGCATATAAAATTATTAATTTCTGCAAGTAACACGATCCTTGGTTTGCACAGTGGATCTAATTACAGTAATATGCAATGATTTTCAGTAGCGAGAACTTGACTTCCAGGCTCCGTGCGCCTGAGCAGCTTGGACTAGTGGCGCTACACTAGGGCAGAGCTAAACTTGAAGCGTAGGGAGGCAGGCTTGGGCTCAGCATAAGGACGAATGTTCTAACAGCCCCAAGTTTAAAAATGAAATGGACTGTGCTTTGAGCAGTTAATCCCCATCACTGAAGTTACTCAAATTAAGGCCAGGTGGCCCCCTGCTGGAAGCATCTTGGAAGGGATTCCAGCATTTCCACCTCTGCAAGGGAGATTCGATGCACAGCCTCCAAGAAGTACTACTAACACCTGTGGTTCTGCGGTTGTAGATGGTAGATGCTAAATAGTCACTTCATTGACCAAACACGTGTTGCCTTTCCGGGTCAGTCGGTGCTGCTGGTGCAGTCAGTCGCATTTTTAGTGGCTCCCACTAGCCAGGCGTGGTGCCTGCGATACAGCTGTGAGCAGGCTGACTGCTGAGGGTAATGCTCGCAACCTTTAGGGAGCAGCGGAGTCCCCGGGAAAGCTTGTTAAAGGCTGATTGCTGGTTCCCACCCTCAATTTCTGATTCAGCAGATCTGGTTGGGGCCTGAGTCTGTTTCTAAAAAGACCCGGGTGCAGATCCACTGAGTAGCGCTGGTTTCGGTCAATGGTACTCAAGTGGGAGTGATTTCCCACTCCACCCCCAACCTCCAGAGATGTTAGGCAATGTCTGTGACATTTTTGGTTGTCACAGCTGAGGGCACGGGGCGGGGGTGGGGTGGGGGAGAGGCTAGGTGTGCTGCTAAACATCCTAAGATGCCCAGGGCAGGCCCTCTTCCCCCCCAAAGAAGTAACCAGCCCAAAGGTGAGCAGTGTGGGAGGGCCAGGTCAGCTTTATTGATTGGGTAGGATTTTGCCAGGGGCATTGTAGCCTAAGGGAATAGAGCTGGGAGGTGGGGCTAGAATGCAATATAGACAGGGAGAAACTGGACAGGTGCCACTGGCGATTTAGAGGGGCCTTTAAAGCCACTGTTTGAAAGCCACTGTTATCGGAGGGCAAAAGGAAGGATTTGAAAGACCTTAAAACGGGAATGTTCATTGTGTTTTATGAGACAAAGGGATCCCAGTTAATGAGACTTTTTACTGCTGACTGGTTGCAAAAAGCCCTAAAATGCCTCCACTATAATAGCCAAATAAACTTTTTGTAGAGTACCTATTCTGCTGCTTTGTACTTAAATCTGGAAATTTGATATGTAGAGATTCCCCCAAAAAGCTGAAAAGGTTAGGAAATGTCAGCCTGGCTGTCCTTGCTGCCTGAGTTCCGAATGTCTCCTGCTACTGGAGCCTGTTTGTGGATGCAGAGGCTTCCCTGCCAGACCCCCAGCCCCCGGCCCTCAGCCCAGCCTGCAGCCTGGTCCTGCAGGCAGTGCCAGCCAGGCACATCAGGAGTTAGTCCTGCCCACGGTTGAGAGGGTCTCGGCTGGGGACAGGCCTGCATCATCATGACAAGTCTCAACCCGAACATAGAACATGGGAAGTTAAGAGTGCCTCCCGCCTGCAGGCCAGACCCTGGCTGTTGGCAGGACTCGAAGGCCACCCTCCTGGCGCTTTGCTGATTCGTTCTTGAGCGTTTACGAGACTTTCATTCAGGGTCTGCACGAAACACAGGTGCTCACCCGCATCCCCACACGCTTGTTGGTTTCCTGAGCAAGCAGATTAATGAGAACCAAGGTATATCTTATACACTGCATAATGTGTGTGGCACATTGTGTGACCAGGTCAGCCACCACCTGGACTACCGCACGAAAGCCCAATTGGAAATTCCGTGTCCCTCTAAGCTAATGGAGTTTGTCTGATTCATTGCAACAAACACTTATTGAATGTTTTCTGTGGTCCAGGCACTATACCAATGCTTAGGATTTTTTTTCTTTTTAAATTTATTTATTTATTTATTTATTTGGGGACAGGGTCTCACTATGTTGCCCAGGCTTTAAACTCCTGGCCTGGTTTTAAACTCCTGGCCTCAAGCAATCCTCCTGCCTTGGCCTCCCAAAGTACTGGGATTACAGGTGTGAGCCAGTGTGCCTGTCGTAAATGTTTGGTTTTTAGTGTGGTTTTTAATACCACACTTAACCATGTACATGGTTAAGAAAATTTAAAAGGTACTAAAGGTAATACAGTGAAAAGTAAGACTTCCTCCCTACTGTACCCCAATTTTTCTTCTTTGAACTTCTCCAAAACTACTGTAGTCAGTTTCTTGTATATTTTTCAGAAATGTTTTGCATGTTTACATATATAAGCATATTTACATATTTTTAGCACAAACAGCCAAGTATTCCTATATAATTTTTTCCTCTCAAATATATCCTGAAGTAGGTAATGTTGCCCCCATGTTATCAATGAGGTCATTGAGACCGTGAATGTGAGTAACTTGTTCATTGTCACACAGCAAGTGGCAGAGCTGGAATTCAGACCAGGGTTTCTGTTGGGATAATGATTGGATCCTCCAAGCAGGTTCACATTTGCCCCAATCAAATCGATGTCTTTTAAAATTGTTCTTTTATTTAGATGAGCGGTGAGGGCTTCACAAAGGAGGAAGAGATGAGTAGTCCTTGTGGCCTTCTCTCTCCTCCCCGGAAGTTCAGCTCTGGCCCCTAAATTGCATACACCATCCACCACAACCGTGTATAGCCAGACCCTGCCTTCTTAGAAGGCCGCTTAGGGACGGGTGGTGCTTACTCTCTCTCCCGCCCAATCGAGCTTCTTACGGTGTTCACATGTCTGGTGATGTTTTGGCTTCCTGTTAATGCTCGGGGCCCCCATGCCAATTGGCACCTTTACCGGTCCCAGGTGCAAGGTAGGTGCCAGTGCTAGGTGCATTCTTTGGTAGAGGTCGGAGCTGTTCCACACTGGGAGCAGAGCAGACCCATCCTCAGCCACGCTGTGTTCCAAGAGCCTGCACTCTTATCCCAGGCATGGCAGAGATGCTCAGAGCTGCACAGGCACTCCCAGCTCCTCCCATGATGACAGCAGCAGTGACTGTTGGGGTCATTTTGCAACCAGATGGATTGTTCTCAGTCTCAGTGGGAGCTCTCAGCATGACTTGTCAGAATGATCTAATAGGTGATTGGCATGTTGGGAAGAAGGTACTTGCCCCATGGGGACTCTGGCCAGAGGTGTCTTTGTGGCTGAGGCTTCATGACAATGCCTCCCAAAGGCTCTAGGCAACTGCTTGGGAGAGCCTGGAGAGGGGACATCTGTACCATTTAGACGGTGTTGTCTAACCAGAAAGCAGAAATGCATACTCGCCTACACAAAGTACTATCTGAAGACCAAACCCTGTTTTTAAATTGCGGTAATTTAAGGTGCACGTGTAGAGTTTTAGTTCCTGATGCTAACAAGACTGAGCTGCATTGCATGACTTTTGACTTATCATTTCTCTTAATTGGCAGGTAACAAGGAGGGAGCACATTCTTCCACCTTCTGGGTGCTGCTGAGTATCCTCCTGGGAGCGGTGGCCATGCTGTGCAAAGAGCAAGGGATCACCGTGCTGGTGAGAGCCAGGGCGCAGGCAGGGCCCACTCTTCGTCTGCATCCTTCCCCCTCCGCTAGGACATCCTGGGCTACCCCTGCCTCTGTGACCTCCTCTACTTCTCAGCCTGAGGTCATAGACCTTTCTAGACAAATGATGTTTACTGTCACTATTCTGGCATTTCAGTTGGAGAATTGACTGTCTTCCTTAATGATCAGTAGCAACTGGTGGGAAGTGGTGAATGAGGATTTCTTATGGAGCCAGATAGTCCTCTCAAGAGGCCCTGTAGTGAAAGAGAAAAGAATGGTTTGAGTTTTCTGGGATGGTCTTACATATTTCAGCAATCCTAGGTATAGCAGAGGACTGACCCCATCAGTGTTGTTGGTCCTGGATTTGGAAAGGGCAGTGATAGTCCAGAAATGAAGGAACAGTAGGTCTGCCCCCACTCAAAGCCTCATGTGCACACATAATCCCTTCTCTCTTCTCGCCATTCCTCATCCCTCAGACTTACCTAGGGTCACAGTTAATCACCACCCAAGTGAGAATTCAACCAGCACTAGAACCAAAGTATTTCATGGTCACAAATGTTTGGCATGAAATTAAAAGATTATTAGTCTAGTATTAAAGACGAATATATAATAATACTAATGTTTCAAATGGAACTTTATTCCCAAAGGGCTCTTCTTAAGCCAGATATGCCTTATAACCATGTATTTTACCTCTGAGCCTTGAAATCTCTTTAATATAGAGTATGCATCATGCTATCTTGGTTGTATTCAAATGTGTTTTAGAGTCCATTTTGCTTAGAAAATGTTAAAGACCCAGGTGTCCAGCTTCAGAAGAAAAATTCAATCTAGTTCATATTTTAAGTTCTATTTCAGTCTTTAAAACCAAGCTTCCCAACATTTTTTTTACTATTATTTTATTGAAGTATAATTTACATACAAGAAAACGCTCCCAGTGTAAAGGTATGCTTTGAATTTACCCAAATGTGTACACCTGTGTGACCACTGCTCCCATCAAGACATTGTAGGGGGAGCAACACTTTACCCTCCTAGAGGTTTATTTGGTTGGGCTTGAAAACTAAACTGATGTAAGACATACTGACAGGAGAAAAGCATCCAAATGTGTTTAATATAAGTTTTACATGACATGGGAGCCCTCATGAGGAAATGAAGACCCAGCGAAGTGGCAAAACCTACATGCTTTTATCTTAGGTTGAACAAAGATGCAATTATAGAAAAGTAGAGTCTGTGAGAAAGCTAAAGGAAGATAAGAATTATTTTGACAAGATCTGTTTGTACAGAATCCTCTCAGTCTCGACTTCCCTGCCGTGGTGACACTTTCACTCTGTAGTCATCTTCGTTTTTTTCATTCGTGTCTGCCACCCCCTTTTAGGCTCCAGTCCCATGAGGGCAGCGACCACGGCTGTTTGTTTTTGGACTCCCGGGGTAAACCCATATTCATATAGTGAATTCTCACTAAGTCTTCCTTGAATGGGAGAGACTCAGTCTGTGAAAGAACACAGTGATTAAATGTTTTATGACCACCTGGCGTAGACACCAATGAGTCAGGCAGGTGCTGAGTGTACCTAGTTCTCTCGGAGAGGACTGTACCCAGCTTCCACTGGCAAAGAGGGAGGAGAGGCTCTCTGCAGCATAAGTTGGTGCACTTCCTACATCTGGTCAGAATAGAGGCTAGGATTGAGGCCCCAGCAAGGGAGAGGTGTTGAAATCCACTTTTCTTTTTCTCCACTCTAGCCAGTTTTCTGCTTTACATTATTAGAGGAAATTTTAGAAATTAGGCATGTGAGCAGAGGTAGAGAAATGGAAAGCAAAGGTATGGGATTTGAAAAACCATATAGGAATACCTTGGGAAAGAGAAAGCAGTCAAAGCTATCTGGGAGTTAACACAAGTCAAGACAAAGATTAGTGGTTTTATTAGGCTCGTATCTGTTAAGATTAAGCTAGCAAAGAGATGGTATAGGAAGAGTTACTATGGAGAGACACTTGAATTGCATGAGTTACTTTTTAAAAGTTTGCTCTAAACTGGTGTTTCTCAACCTTGGCACTACTGACATGTTGGACCAGATAATTCTTTCTTGTGGGGGGCTGTTCTATGCATTGTAGGATGTTCAGCAGCACCCCCGGTCCCTACCTACCACGTGCCAGTAGCCATCCCTTCAGTTGTGACAACCGAAAATATCTTCAGACATTGCCAGACATCCCCTGGGGGATAAAATCAGTCTGTTGAGCACCACTGCTCTGAAACCTTACCCTGATGGGAGTGTGGCATGGAGACCAGCGGCTCAGCACCATCTGGGAGCCTAGTGGCAATTCAGGATCTCAGACGCCCCCACCCCAGGCCTGCTGAGTCAGAATCCCCATTAACAGGGCCCTTGGGTGACTCCTATATACATTCATGTTTTGGAAGCACAAAAGAATTAGGTGGAATTTACATGCATACAGGCAATGGTGAGATGCAGCTGTTTTCAAAAATGTGATTAAAATGTGGACATTTTGATGTGCATTTAAATGGGAAGAGGGAGGAAGTGCCAGTCTTGGGTTTGGCTCAGTTCTCATGACCAGATGACACTGTCACCCCTTGGTGTCTGTCCTGCAGCTCACAGAAAACAGTGTGAGAAGACAGCTGTAGCTAAACAGGAAGCTTTTGCCTTGTAGAAAATGGCTTTCAACCAGGCAGAAACCATCTTCTGTGACCCACTAAGATCATGTATCACATGGGTGAATAAAATCAGGACTCTGAAACGATTAACCCAGCACTGGCCCGTGTATCGGATAATTAGTGGCTCCCAGCATTTATGGGAGAGGGCTAAGTAGGGATGTCATCCTTGCTCTGAAAACCATAATTACCACTGACTTCTGATGATTTATGATCTTTTTCACCGCAAAGAAGATCATATTAAAGACCCAAGTCATTTAGGGGCAGCTTTAACTGTATACACCCGGTATATTCAGACCACTTCATCCAAATTGGGTAGGGAGTTCTGCTAGATGACATTCCCTGTAGCAGCAACATTTGTAGGGTGGAGAATAGAATCCAAGGCTCTCCTCTCCTTCGGCCTGTCACTATAGGTATAATAGCTGCAAAAACAGCCCTTACCTACTGGAAAGAAACTCTGTTGGTGGAGGTGGCTGTCCCCAACGCAGCAGGCCCAGGTTGGCTGAGGCCTTGCTATTGTCAGTGTGTAGTTTCCAGAGTCGCCCTGGGCATTTCCATCCCAGCCAGCTGGAGGGGGAAACCAAGCGGTGGGCTCTGCCCAGGCATTAGAATTAAACCTCCCCAACAGTGCATGTCACTTCTCCTTCACATGCCGGAGGCCAGAACTCAGCCATGTGACCAAACTCAGCTGCAGGGGAGGCTGGGAGATGTGGTCTAGCTGTGCGCCCAGCAGGAAGAGAAAACTACTGGACAACTAGGACTCTGTGCCCAAGAGACCTCCAGAGTTCCATCAGATTATGTGTGTACTACACCTCCTTATGCTGAACATGCCCAAATCAGTCAGCATTTGAGGTTTACTCATGTGGCTGGGTACTCCAAGGTGATGGCCCTTTTATCTACCAGCGTAATTACTGCCCAGGCAACCACTCTGTTATATGAACTGAAGGACTGTTTTATAATTACAAAAAAAAGGGGGGAATGGGGAAGAGGGACCTCTGGCTCTGGGGGACTCTTCCTGGGAGCCAAACTTTCTAACAATCCCAAATCTTATAGTACTCTATATGCAGACTGTATGAATCATTACTGTCTGGGACTTACTAGATAATTAATGTGATATATTACCATGAGCTAATTTCATAGAAACATAGGGTTGTTTTGTTTTGTTTTTTTTCTAAGAGCTGAAGAGTTCTGTGATTATCTAATGCATTGCATTCCTTGTCTAGACTGAGTAATAAAATCGTAGAGTGTGATTGCTGCTTAATCACAGTTAGGCTCTGCCATCATCGATTGTCTTGCTTTGCCTCCTTAGGGTTTGAATGCGGTATTTGACATCTTGGTGATAGGCAAATTCAATGTTCTGGAAATTGTCCAGAAGGTATTACATAAGGACAAGTCATTAGAGGTGAGTATTTACTTTTGTCTCCAGCCCAGACATGGAAAATGTCAAGTACCAGCTGATTTTAAATGCCATTTTCAAAGTACTTCTTGTGATTTTGAATGCTAAAATCATCAGCGTTCCAAAACTTGGTGTCAAAGTAGTTCAGGCAGAATCACTGCACATTTGTACCTGGCTTGGCCACACTTTTGTTTGAATGTCTGCACCATCAGTGGCTTTGGGGTGTCCTTGCAGAATGTTGGCCTGCTCAGGAATGGGGGCCTCCTCCTCCGAATGACCCTCCTCACCGCCGGAGGGGCTGGGATGCTCTACGTGCGCTGGAAAATCATGGGCACGGGCCCGCCGGCCTTCACCGAGGTGGACAACCCGGCCTCCTTTGCTGACAGTGTGTGGGTCAGGGTGAGTCCTGACCTTGTTCCGCTTTGGATTGTTTTCCACAAGATCCTTCCACAAGATTCCCAGATCCTTCATCCCTCCTCCTCTTACCCCTCACCACACCCATAAAGTCCCTAGTAAATGGGGTGCCTCACGTTTGTTTGCTGCCTCTAAGGATATTCTAGGATGAAAGCAGGCTTTATTCGGTGATTAGGAGGGTGCACGTAAGCTCCTTGTGTCTCCTTTCTAATGAAGTAAAGCAGGTGGTTTCTCCTAACATCCGAGCCCCGGCCAGTCTTGTTAACATGCTCCCTAACCCTGCGGCTGGGTTGAGACCAAACGTAACAGTCTTGCTGGTATCTTTAGAAGTCTTAACAGTGTCAAGCTCCTCTTTATTCTTTTCGGTTTACCTTTTTGCTAAAGGCAAGGGTGTCAAGCCACAAATTCTTAGCTGTGCATTTCATAGAGACCAAAATCAAGAGAAGAACCGTAGAAACCTGTTCTATGTCGTTAGGCACACAGGTGACCCGTGGGCCTTAGATTTCCTGGGTCACAGGCTTCAGGCAGCACTCAAGAACTGGGTCCTAGTTTGGCCAGAAATATAACAAATGCGTTGCCTAAATCTGATGGCTTTGCTTTATTTTTATGTATTAAAATCCAAATGCCTTCAATAAATTACAGACTATAGTCCTATGCCCGATAAACAAATTGGTAACATTCTATTTTGTACAACTGCCTAGAAGCATATGAATGCCTCAAAAATGAAGTTAGGAGATATATGTATATATGTTTTTCAAGTTCGGTATCAAGTAAATGTTTGTTTTCCTTTGACTGACAGGCCATAAACTATAATTACTACTATGCATTGAATGCCTGGCTGCTGCTGTGTCCCTGGTGGCTGTGTTTTGATTGGTCAATGGGCTGTATCCCCCTCATTAAGTCCGTCAGCGACTGCAGGGTAATTGCACTCGCAGCGCTCTGGCTCTGCCTAATTGGCCTAATCTGCCAGGCCCTGTGCTCCGAGGACGGCCACAAGAGAAGGTAAGAGGCAGCGCTGAATTCTAACTCCCACACGGGCTGAGTCAGAAGCATTTTGCGAATCCAGCACGGATGCTTTTAATGATCTTGTGGAAGTAACGTCTAAGGACATTTGTTTCAAATGCATATTTATGGCTGGGATGAGTTCCATCCTTTCGGAATCCACCGCCAGCTTCCAGGGACAGGGAGTGAAGTAGGAAGAGGGGGTACGGATGACTGCTTTGTCTCCGCCTCCATCCCCGTGAAGTCGCATTTTGAGATCCTTTTCGCTGTAGGTGGTAAAGAGTAATTTATGGTCAGAACGGAGAGTGTAATTGATGTGTGTTGTGCCCATTATTCCACAATCCTCCTTCAAAAAGCCCCGGTGAATGCTGTCGTGAGGCCTTCTGTTGTTGTTGGGTACAGAATAAACTGCCACCCCCAAAGAGACTATTCTTTCTTAACAGAAAAAAAAAGTTATTGAGAAAATAATTGGGAAAAACAAACGTGTTCCATGAAAAAGAAAACTGTTTAAGATGATTTCCTTTAAGCATAAGTGCTCATGGAATTAAATTAGTAATTTCTCAAAATAAATTCAATTTTAAGTTTACCTGTGTCTTAAATTGGTCGGTAATTCAAAAGAGCAACAAAGTTTAGTCCCAGTTCGCTTATACGTGTGAAATAGGATTTTTAAGACTGTAGGCACAGGGTCCAGGAAGGGGCCACTGAATATGACCTAGCTTCTTATGAATTCCCTCTCTTACATCACATGGGACATTGGAAATGACCGGCTAGTTTGGGGAACGTTTCTGTGTTCACCTTTTTTTCTGTTTGACTGAAATTTGTGGAGATGTAGTAACCAAAAATGATATTAGATTATTTCAGTTTGTATAAAGTTTAAACTACTCCAGTGTTATTATTCCTGTTAAGTTTAGGGGGAATCTTTTTTCCCCCAATGAAAACTACATTGAGTAGTTTTTCCATGAAAATCTAGTTGAGACCAGTGTCCACTGAACTATTCCATACCGAAATGGTTTGAGACATAGTGAGGAGTAGGTGAATTAATAAAGCCTCACAGATGTAATCATTCTAACTTTATCCATACAAGTTGTGTGACGTGTAAGTTTAACCCTTACTTAGGCTTGATGATAAGTGCCTGAGTAATATTTTTTTGTCTTATCCCCATACTCCCAGGCTAAACCCTCTCTACTGATGACATAGTTTTGCTGACAACGATACCTTTTCTCAATTGATGTCATGAAAAAAAATAAAGTCTTTATCATTAATGTTGAATCGGACATTTTTGAGAAATCTGAAAATAGCCATTTGTTTAAATATTTTTTCATTTTCCAGGATCCTTACACTGGGCCTGGGATTTGTCATCATCCCATTTCTTCCTGCAAGCAACCTGTTCTTCCGCGTGGGCTTCGTGGTTGCAGAGCGAGTCCTCTACCTCCCCAGTGTTGGATACTGCGTGCTGCTGACTTTTGGATTTGGAGCCCTAAGCAAACATACCAAGAAAAAGGTATCAACCGAGAGTGGTGGTGCCACTGTAACCAAAACGACTGAATACATCTCACGAATGACATTTACCATGTCTCTCTATTCTTAAGAAACTAATTGCTGCTGTCGTACTGGGGATTTTATTCGTAAACACGCTGAGGTGTGTGATTCGCAGCGGCGAGTGGCGGAGCGAAGAACAGCTTTTTAGAAGTGCCCTGTCTGTGTGTCCCCTCAACGCTAAGGTACCTTGGCTGCCAGATTTCCTTTTAAAAGACTTTACTAGGATATGTTTTAAGTTCTTCAGCTGAATAAGAATGTTTACTGTCATACAGAATCTAGTGTGAGATCGTGACCAAATACTTGGGTTTTTCTTTGTTGTGGAGGTTTTTTTTAACAATTTTGATAAGATTCATTAAAATTCTGCTTAGCCAAAATCAATGAAAAGAAATCACTAAAAGCAGATAGTAGCAGTGAAACAGATTACCTAAGCGAGGTCTTACTCATCTTCCAGGTGATCTAATCTCACTCACCCTTTGAAGTGGTGTCAGGGAAGGTGATGTCGTATTTCCAGGCTGGGTTTGGGAAAGGCACAAATTCTAATATTTAGAGCACACTTTTCAAAACGCATCCTCTGGCAGTAGTATTTACTGGCCTCCTCTAAGCTGTAATTTGAAGGTGGCAATACCTACGAATGGCCAATAATTTGGTTCAAGAAGTTTAAATTATGCTGGGTTCTGCATAGTAGCACATGTTTATATCACTTTTGAGTTCTCTGCTTGTGATTTCTTTTGTCAGATTGGGTAAACATAAACCTATATACAGTCATGCACCTCATAACAATGTGTTGTTCACCAACAGACTATATACAATAGTAGTCCTGTAAGAATACAATGCCATATTTTTACTGTATCTTTCTGTGTTTACGTGTATTTAGACACACAAATACTTACCATTGTGTTATAGTTGCCTACAGTAATGAGTACAGATACATGCTGTACAGGTTTGCAGCCTAGGAGCAATGGGCCATGCCATACAGCCTAGGTATGTAGGAGGCTGTACCATCTAGATTTGTGTAAGTGCACTCTGTAATGTTTGCACAAGGATGAAATCGCCTAAGGACACATTTCTCAGAACATATCCCTGTCACTGTTAAGTGACACGTGACTGTACTTTAAAATTGGCAATGTTTTTTATTGAAGCAGTCTGGTAGGAATTTATTTCACTTGTATTCTTGATGAATCCAAGCTCTTTGCTTAACCAGCTGTGCTTCTTTGGATAAAAGTAAACATTTTTGAGCTTCCAGTGCCCCTTTCTATAAGAAGTGAATAATACCCATCTGCTGGGTTTGCTGTTAGGGCTGAATGAACTAAAATGCCCTAACGCCGTGGTTTGCACATAGTAGGTGCTCAAGAAATGTTAGCTTTTGTAGGCTCATTTTAGTTTTGGTTTTGCATTAAATGACAGGATGGGATGCTGTTTGCTCAAGATTGGGGGGCCTCGGTTAGGTTTGAAGCATTTTCTGTTAGTAGAGATTATCATTAAATAATGATTTATTCTCTCTTAATATCATCAGAATTGGAGCTGCCTACGATGCTTAAATGTAAGCCTCCTGGGTAGGTGGGTGGGGGAGCTCTCTGGATTCTGGCTCATTTTCTACATTCTATGTTTAAGGAAAAGCAATGATTCTAGGCAAAATTATGTAAATAACACTAAAGAATCATAGACAGTTTATTGTGACCCTGAAGTGATGAATACTGTATAAAAGTTGCTGCCTCCTTGTTTGTCTTTTAGTTGGATTAAGACATCTTGTTAATATTTTACAGTTAAGAGACTTAGATAATAAGAGTGAATTACTTTGAGCTTTCATCTTTAATTTGATTTGCTGACTTATCAATTTACTTTATGCTACCAAAAATAAATTGCCTGTGATTTAATTTCATAAACATTAATAGATTTGCTTTATTTTTACTTTACTGTTTGAATAGCAGTAATTACCCCTTCTATTTATGTAGTTCCTCACCACAAGGAGCTCAGATTCCTTTATAGAGGCTCTATAATTAATCTCCATTATCCTCTCACTAAGGTTGTAGAGAGAGAGGGTATTATTTTGTTTTATTTTTCCAGATGGGAGAAACTGAGGCATAGAAAGATTAAACTGGCATTCTCTAGGTTAGTAATGTCGGTGGCTGGATACCTGGTATGCTCCTGTGCCCAGGTTACTCTAGTAAATGAAGAGGGATGGGAAATACATGACATCTGAGCCCAAAAGTCTGCACAAAAGGTGATTTCATACATTATAGGCTTGCTTGCACGTGTGGGCATGCACACAGTTACTAGGAGAAAGTGTGTGTGTGGTTTTCTCTTTTTAAGGAATAGATACATGACCTCATCTTCAAAGCAGACACAGTGGTAATAATCCAAAAACTTTTTTCAATGATAAGCAAGGTAGAGGTTTTGTTTTTCTTTTTTAATTTGCTGTTATAAATTGAGGTTTCATAAAATTGTCTTTACTTTTTTTTTTTTTGAAAAAAACTAGATTGATTTCAGGGAAGAGATCTCATTTAGGAAGATGCTAGTTTTCTTTTCTTCAACTTCTTACAGGGATTATGTTTTCTATACTGGTTTCACTTGATATTCATGGAATAGTAACAGAACTTTTTTTTTTTTTTTTGGAAAGATTGCAGTATCTACATAGGTAGTGTTGGTGCCTGGTCTGCATTTAAATTACCCACGGTGCCTTGCATACGGTAGGCACTCAGTATTAGTTATTGAATTGAAGCCAAATGGAAATTGGATTCACTCAGCCTACTGTGGATGAGATACCAGGTACCTAATTACGTACACAGTCATATTTGGTTTTAAAATGTATATTGCCCTTAATACCAACTCTGTGGTACAACTCTAAATTGTTTTAATAATAGAAAGGATCATACACCATAATGCAGTATTTTCTTAAAGAATGACCCAGGATGAATAGTAGGATTTTTATGTGTTTAAAACATTTTAAATTTAACATCAAATGTTGACAGGATATTTGTAACAAATTGGTTTAGCACTGGTTTTAAAAGGGCCTTTCATTACCGATGCTCTTATTTCATTTGCATTTACATATTACTAGGTTGCAATGGATGCTTTTATCTTTGGCTTCTCCTGTGCTAGTTCATTGCCTCAGCATAGGAATCACAAATGCTAGAGCGAGAGTTGAAGAATAAACAGGCTTTTTCGATCTTTTATATTCCAAGGAAACGAAGTCACTTAGTCTCTAAACACTATTTTAAGTGACCTGTTTGTGAGGTTTTTGTTCTGTTTTACAATCTTGGCAGCTATTTTTCTATTCAAAGAATTCCCTCCCTATAAACGCTAGGATAAAGCTGGCCTCTGGGTAAACCCGTTTACCGGTTCTTAATTACGGGCTGCTTTCTAGGGCAGTATCAGATTTTTGACTAGTTCCATTTAAGTAGCTGCAGTCTGAATTTCCAGAGTCCCCTGTCCTTCTCCCTTGATCTTCTGGTCTGTGGCATTCTGAGCGTCTAACAGAACACTGTCTCTACTGCAGAGGGCAGTTGAACTCTTTGTCTGGGCTTTTTATTGAGAAAGCAGAATTTGCCCGGAACAAAGGAAAGCAGCAGGAGCGTGGGGTGGAAGAGACAGGAGTCATGTTGAAGTCGGAGTAGAAGCTGTATTTGTATTCTGGGGACCACAAGGACATCACTGGCAGGTTGGATTCTCCAGCGTCGGGTTCTTTTGTGCATGGAATGGGAGGTGAAGTCACACTTCCACGCTGGGTTGGGGGAGGTGAAAATTCCAACCGTATTTGAGAGCACACTTCTTCTCGACGCGAGCTCTGGCGGTAGCCTTAACTAAGTCTCTTTCAAGCTATAATTTACAGATGAAAGTACCTAAGAATGGACAATAATTTGGTTTAGGGAGTTTAAATTATACTATGTGGTGTGCAGTAGTGTACATTTACATCACCTGCGATTTCTCTGCTTGTGATGCCTTTCTTTGGAGTAGGTAAACATAAATGTGTATACCGTTAAATTGGCGGTTTAAAAAAATTTCTGTTATATATGTGCTTAACGAATGTCACATTGCTCCACACCCTTCCAGAAATTTAAATATTTCTGAAGAAATGCTGTAACTATAGGTTAAGATTGATAAGGCATGATGTGGCTCAATTTTCGGAGGTAGTTTTGAAGCCGTGTTCAGGCATAATGTTACTTGAATGTGTCTAAACCATTATTGTATTTCAAGATTTATTAGTCTTCTTGGGCTGCCACAAAAAAAAGTGCCACAGACTGGGTGGCTTAAACCACAGAAGTTTATTTTCTCATAGTTCTGAGAGCTGGAAGACCAAGATCAAGGTAACGGCAGGGTTGGTTTCTTCTGAGGCCTCTCTCCTTGGCTTGCGGACGGCCACCTTCTCCCCCGTGTGTGGGCATGCCCGGTTTCTCCCTGTGTGTCCAAATCTCCTCTGCGTGTAAGGACACCAGTCAGGCTGGGCTGGGGCCCACCCACATG
Source organism: Lepilemur ruficaudatus (assembly GCA_963574885.1). Taxonomy (NCBI): domain Eukaryota; kingdom Metazoa; phylum Chordata; class Mammalia; order Primates; family Lepilemuridae; genus Lepilemur; species Lepilemur ruficaudatus. The sequence continues at coordinate 15,998 of CAUYRT010039514.1, read as the reverse complement.
CCTCATTTTACCTCTTTAAGGACCCTGTCTCCAAATACATGCATGTTCTGGGATATTGGGGCTTTACGTAGGAACTTTGGGGGACAATAACCCATAACAGGAAACATTATTTTAAGGAAAAAAGCTGATGGTACAAATGAGTGGATCCAGAAATCGCTTCGAGCAGTCAGCGCCGTCTTTACCCAGCGTAATTGGTGGCTGTGATCTAGTAAGAAGAAACACAGGCACTAGACCCTGGGTTCAAATCCAGTACCACAGCCTTGGATAAGATGCTTTAACGATGCGGGAGCAGTTTATCAACTCATAAGGGAGAGTCGAAGCAGCCACCTTGCAGGGCCGTGGTGAGGAGAAGCGAGCACACGTGCGCGGTGCCAGCCCAGCTTACGGGCAACACTCGGCGTGTGCCAGCTGCTGGCGTCACTATTGTTAGTAGTAGTCACACTTCGTACTCCTGATTGAATACATTTCTGTAGCATCATCTCATCTGGGATTGCTACTGGTCTTTATAGCACATGGTCCCCAAAGGAGCCTTTGGGCATCATAGCTACTTTTGACAATTATCCTCATGAGTCTGTGTACAGACTCACGCCCCCACTCCTTTCCTTGTAATTTATTCTAAGCTCTGTATAGTTGAGAAAATGCTGTATGTTGGCCTCCTGGTGCCCTTGTTCCAAGGTGACCTGAGAATTCCTAGCAGGTCTGCGGCTGGGAGTCCTGTTCCATTCGCCTACTTTACCACCCTCTGCAGTGATTGAAAATGCTCTCTCTCCTCGTTCTCTCTCTCTTCCTCCTTTTAGTGGAGATGAAATTCCGGTAACATAAAATTAACCATTTTAGTTCCTCAAAAAAATTCAAAACGGAATTATTGTATCATTCAACAATTCCATTTCTGGAATATACCATTTCGGGCATATACCCCAAAGAATTGAAAACAGAGACTCAAAGAGATATCTGAACACCCATGTTCATAGCAGCGTTATTCCCAATAGCTAAAAAGCAGAAGCTCCCCAAGTGTCCATCTGGAGATGGACGGACTAACAGAATGTGGTGTGTCCATGTAAGGGGATATTACTCAGCTGTAAAAAAAAGGAAGGAAATTCTGACACATGTGACACAAATGGACAAATACTGTACAATTTCACTTATGAGAGGTCCCTAGGGGAGTCAGATTCATAGAGACAGAACGTGAAATGGTCATTGCCAGGAAGTAGGGGAGAGGAAGATGGGAGTTGTTGTTTAATGGTATGGAGTTGCAGTTTTGCAAAATGAAGAGTCCAGGAGATGGATGGTGGTGATGGACTTCCGGAGTGGCCTGATTGCTGTCCCCCAACAAGCCCGGTCACCCATCGCTTCTCATCCATCCTGTTCTGAATGTTGGAAACCTGGCACTCATTCTTGGCTCACTTCCTGCTCTCCTATCAGTACGTCGCCAGCTTCTGTGCTTTTCACTTCCTTGATGTTCCTCAAATCCCTCCAGCACCTCACCACCACCCCACTTCATTCTGCTGTCCTCTGTCCCCAGCACTGCAGCCACAGCCTCTCCCTGGACCCCAACCTCTGCTTCTCCACTCATATCCCTGATTTGTTTCACAGGAACACAGATCTGAGTAGCCACCCTGCCACCCTTGGCTTCCTGGTTGTGGGTTGAATTGTGCTTCTGAAAAGATGTGTTCAATTCCTAACCCTGGGGCCATGTATACAACCTTGTTTGGGAAGGGAACTGTTGCAAGTGTAATTAAAATGTAAGTTGAGCTGAGGTCATATGGGAGGAGGGGACCCTTAATCCAGTGTGGCTGGTGCCCATATAAGAGAGGAAGAGGGACACAGAGACCAAGAGGGAGAAGGCCCTGTGAGGACAGAGGCAGCGATAAGCTGTTAGCCAGGGATCACCAGCAACACCAGAAGCTAGGAGAGAGGCATGGATAGCCTGTCCCTCAGAGCCTCTGGTAGGAACCAGCCCTGCTGACACCTTGATCTTGGCCTCCAGGACTGTGAGAGAAGAGCTGTGTTGTGTTAGACCCCTCCCCCCCGTTTGTGGTGCTTTGCTGCAGCAGCCCCAGGGCACTCACACATGCAGACGCTACGCTGCCAGCCTCCTGTCGCTCTGAGGACAACATATAAACCAAACCCGCCCTGGCTCGGGGTTCCCTGCGTGTGCGCTGCTCCTGGCAGGCCTCCCGTCTGTGCCCCCTGCCCTCTGAGCTCCAGCGACACTGGAGCTCTTGCTCAGACCAGGCTTTCTCCCAGCTCTGGAGCCCTACCCACGTTGCCTCCTCCTCCTGGGCACCCTCACTCTGACAAAACCCCCTTGCCCGATGGCGCCCTCAGATCTCAGCCAGTAGGCCCCTGCCATGGGACAGCCTTTCCCAGGACTCAGCTCCAGAGCCCTCGGAGCCCTTTGCAGTGACAGGTGTGCTCATGTGGTTGTGTGACTCCTTAGCCGGAGCCCCGCGAGGCAGAGATCTGATCGGTTTGCCCACTCTGGTATCTCCCAGTGCCAGCACAGTCCGCATCATCATTACCTAAAGGAAACAGGGAAGGTGGATTCTATCAGGTGTTGTCTTAGTTCAGGCTACCGTAACAATCCCACAGACCAGATGGCTTAAACAGCCAACATTGATTTCTCACAGTTCTGGAGGCTGAAAAGTCCAAGGTCAAGGTGCCAGCAGATTGGGTGTCTGGTGAGGGCTCAGCTTCCTGGTTCACAGATGGCCACCTTCTCCCTGTCTCCTCACATGGAGGAAAGAGGGGAAGGGCGCTCTCGGTAGTCTCTTGTATAAGGGCACTGATCTATTCCTGAGGGCTCCCCCTCCTAACACCATCACATGGGGGTTAGCATTTCAACCTGTGAGTTTGGGGAAGTCATTCTGCCCGTAACAGGCATAAAGTAAAATGCTTGTGCTGCTACAGGAGAAAGGTGTCATACAAGAAGGAACTGTGTTTGTTAGAATGAGTGCACAGAATCACAGTTTCTTCCTCCCATCTCTGCATGGGATTGGACTCTGTTATCTCAACTCTAATGGTGTGTGAGATGTGAGGGATTTGAGGATTTGGTAATAAAAACAAGCTAGGTGTCATGGCACAGGCCTGTAGTCCCAGCTACTTGGGAGGCTGAGGCAGGAGGATCGCTTGAGCCCAGGAATTTGAGGCCGGCCTAAACAATATAGCAAGATCATGTCACAAAAAAATAAATAAATAATAAAAAACAACCCAGCTTTGTAGTTTTTCAGTTTTCCCTGGTGACTTCTTTAGTTATTTCCCATCCATCTTGCTTTAGTGATGCCATTTGCTCATACTTTCCTTTCTTCTCATCTTTTCTTGCAGGGTTAGGGGCTGAAGCTCAAGCAGCCCCTTCTCACTGCAGGGTTTTAACCAAAGTTCTGGTTGGTGATTGTTTCCAATCCCTTTACCTTTTGTCTTCAGTTAGAAGATAGGATAGGGTTCCAGGCCCTGAACAAAGAAGTCTATCTGCTGATGGGCAAATTATTATCTGTGTTTTCAGGTTCACTACAACATGGGCAAAAACCTGGCTGATAAAGGCAACCAAACAGCAGCCATCAGATACTACCGGGAAGCCGTAAGGTACGGCAAGCATGTCTCATGGAAGAAATAACATTTATGCACACACGTTGTTCTTACTTTCTAGGATTAAAAACCTATCCCCTTAAAGACCCAACTTTAAGATGGTGCCAATTCCTAAGAGTTTAGTGAAAACTGCTGTGCATTAACAGTGGGCTTGGTTTCTCTCTCAACTTCCAGATTAAATCCCAAGTATGTTCATGCCATGAATAATCTTGGAAATATCTTAAAAGAAAGGAATGAGTTACAGGAAGCTGAGGCACTGCTGTCTTTGGCTGTGCAAATACAGTAAGCATTGTTTTCATAATTATGCTGGGACAGAGAAGCAAGCTCCTGCATTCTGGCGTCTAAGCCTCTCTTTTTCTTGTTTATCTTTTAAAAAATGCTCTTCTAGGCCAGACTTCGCTGCTGCGTGGATGAATTTAGGCATCGTGCAGAACAGCCTGAAACGGTTCGAAGCAGCAGAGCAAAGTTACCGAACAGCAATTAAACACAGAAGGAAATACCCCGATTGTTACTACAACCTCGGGCGTCTGGTAAGCTCAGCGTGCCCTGTGCCTGCGGAAGGAAAGATTGGTTCTTTTTCTTATCGTAAAATGATAATAGTGACGCCTACCTGGCACTCTGTAATTGTTTAAGTTTTTTGTTTGTTATAGACAGGATCTCACTCTGTCACCTAGGCTAGAGTGCAGTGGTGTGATCATAACTCACTGCAACCTCAAACTCCTGGGCTCAAATGAGCCTCCTGCCTCTGCTTCCCAAGGAGTTGAGACTACAGGCACGCACCACCACACCTGGCTATTTTTTTCTTATTTTTATAGAGACAGGGTCTCACTATGTTGTCCAGGCTGGTATTGAGCTCCTGGCCTCAAGTGATTCCCCTGCCTCAGCCTCCAGGGTGGCTGGGATTACAGGCATGAGCCACCGCACTTAGCCTACATTTTATAAAGTTCTTTTGCATATGTTTATCTCACTTGAAAACAGCTATTTTGTTACCTTATGTGTAATTTTTTTAAAGCTTTCATTAGAGAGCAATTCAAGTTGAGTTAGTGAAGTTTAAGAGATCACCAAAGCAAAAGGTTAAACTAAGGAATAAATTAAAATTTTTTGAAGCACTCCTGTCCTGTAAAACAATGCTCCAAGGGGTAACTTCCGGATAAACATCAGTTTCTCTGTTTTTAAAACAAGAATTGCATAAACATTAAGATAAAAAAAAAAAAGAAAAAACACTGGTAGTGTGATTTCTGAGCTCCCTTGTTCTGCTTCCTCAAGGGAACAGATCTCTTCATCTGCAGGAGGCATTTTCCCCAAATGTGATTTATTTGAAAGGGCTTTGGCGTTATAGAAATAGAAAATAAAGTGTTCTATAGTAGCTTTATATGTTTGGTTATTGACAGAATATTTATGAAGATCTGATTGCTTTTGATTTTCTTGATAAAAAACCAAAAATGAGACACACAGAAATGACAAAATTACTTAAACAAGAATGATTATATTCTCCTCACAATCAACCATTTAATTTGGTTCTAAGAAACCAAAAATATACATTTCCTAATATATTTGGATTTATTATTATATAATAATTTTTTTTTTTTTTGGAGTGGGAGGCTGTAAGGAGGGGTATTCAGTTGCCTTGTTTGTTTTTGTTGAGACAGAGTCTCACTCTCTCGCCCTGGGTAGAGTGCAGTGGCGTCACTGTAGTTCACTGCAACCTCCAGCTCCTGGGTTCTAAGCAATCCTTCTGCCTCAGCCTCCCGAGTAGCTGGGACTACAGCCGTGTACTGGCAGTACCCCGGCTGGGTTTTTTTCTTTCTTTCTTTTTGGTAGAGACAGGGTCTCACTCTTGCTCAGGCTGGTCTTGAACTCCTGAGCTCAATGGATCTTCCCACCTTGGCCTCCCAGAGTGCTAGGATTACAGGTGTGAGCCACCACATCTGGCCTAATAGCTAAAATTTTAAGGAAAAACTATTTGTTCATTTTAGCCAAACTGGAATTCATGTATAGTGATGTGACTTTTAAAAGACGTTTATGTGTAGATTTCCAGACTTTATCCTGCTTAGCCTCACGAGTGGGATAGTGTCCTGGCGTTCTAAAGAGAAGCCTGAAGCGTCTTGGTTTTAAGGAGTCCTTGTGTTATCAAAACCAGTAGCTCCCGAAACTGGTTTATACATCCACATCAGCCCACTCCATCTCAGAGTTAGGGAATCACAAGCTCCATAGGGAATCTGTATTCAGAAATAACAGTGATAAACTCCGCAGGTGATCCCAATACCCTGTCCTTGGTCCTGCGTCTGGGAAGCAGCTCTGTCTGAACTTTGACGTGACAGACTGAGCATGAGCAGAAGGGACCTTTTGGGGAGAGCAACCTAGAAAACATTAACTGCTTTAAATTGATTGGAAACCAGGTGTCGGTTTTCACCATGATGTGAATGCCTTTGTTTCTGGGCTGGGTATCCATGCTTTTGTGAGTTGTGGAGATAGGATTTTCTGAATGGAGGAAACAAGACGGCAGGAACCAATGGCTGACTAATGGTAACAATCTGACCTTTCCCACTCTGCAGAAGTCACATTAAATGGGCAAATAATGCTTGCCTTATAAATTTTAAACAGAACGTGTTTTAATTATGACGTGCCATAGGAAGATACCATCTTTATGTGCTCATTCCAGTGTAGGAAAGAGGAATTATTTCTTCCTGGGCACAGAGAGCAGTGTGACAGGAATGTGCTGAATCCATGGAACAGCAAGACGATGTTTGGACAAGGAATGTTGATAGCAAGACATTCCTGTTGTCCCACATTAACTTTCTCTAGCACCACTGGACCTTGTGTGCATTTCTGTTTTCTTTTACACTTTAAAATTCTGTGCTTTATGATCTAGTTACATGCTTTGATGCTGAAACAGCTTTCTCTGTGAAACCTGAAGATTTGGAGAAAACTGAAGCTATTATAATGATATGCTCTTAGGGGAGGACAGTAAAACCTCACCATAATGGTACAAGTAGTGACTCCAAAATTCAATCACATGCAAGGCAGTGTTGGTCCTCACAAAGTTAATGAAGTGAGAAGGAGGCTGAGGTGGGCTGGGAGCAAAGAGGATGTTACCTGCATACATGCAGGGGGTGGTTGTGAACATATCTAGCAGGGATTGCTGTTTCTATTTACTGTGTTAAACTAGTACTGAGTGACATATTAGACTTGATATCCATTCGTGAATCTTTTTATTATTTTTTTTCTTTTCTGGAGGTCACTCTTTGGGTTATTGCTTGCAGAGTGAGTGAGCCTGCCTACCGCCTCCTGGGTTATCCTTTAAAGCTCTACTCTTCAGTCTTTCTCCCTCCCCTAGCAGCTACCAGTCATTGCAATTCCTCAGGACTTGGAAAATAGAGAATTTATGCTAAATGCACCTTCTGTAAGAGCTACAGAAAGGAAGGTGAAATGTAAAATACCAGCTTTATCACGTACCATGTATCATGTCCTCGGGATTCATTACACTCACTTAGAAGATCATCTGTAGCGCTGAACAGACCGAGACCTGGTACTGCTCTTTGTTTATATTGTTGACTAATTACGCTACTGTGAAACGGTCTTCCCATGTTCCCTTCCGCCAACTGTTCCTGCTTATTTAAGGCTTTTGCTCTCCATTGTGGTTTAATTATCCAGCTTTTGCCTGCTTGACAGCTTAAAAGCATTAAGAGCTTAGTCTTTAACAACTCAACTAACCCATTTATATATTGGCGGATAAGAGGAACTTAATAACTTAAAAGTTTCTTTTTTAGAAGTCACTCTTTAGTAATAGAAGACAGAAATTTGATTTCTAGACCTGATAAGAAGGGAATATAATGCAGTTCTCTTGTGGAATAGGGACTTAGGAAGAGCTGGGGTACTTGGGACATATTACTGGTCGTGGAGAGTTAGAGTAGTGGTGGCTGGAGCTACTGCTGGAGACAAGTCACAACGCAAGGGCTGGCTGTATCAATTAGGACGTGTTCAGGAGAACATAAACCATGCCGAGTATTTTAAATGGAGAAAATTTAGGACAGGGAATTGGTTAGACAGTCACTGGGAGGCTGGTAGAGCAAAAATGGAAAAGTAATATGAGCTCAGAGATTAGTGAATGAAGGAAATGCCATAGGTTTAGGGGAACAGACAGGAGGAAGTGGAGCTGGCAGAATTTAAGAACTCAGAAGGGGCTTGCATGTGTGGAGCTACCATAGTGAGCTGAGATCGTCAAGGAAAAACCACTGCTTCCAGCTCTGGGACTCTGGAGGAGGGGACACAGCCACTTCAGAGACACTGCCAGGGGAAGGAAGGAGAGCGTGAGAGTGAGGGGAGGACCACTGCCCTCTCCCCACCATCTGACGTCTGTGATGCTTGTTGGCAGAAACTTATCAAGGAGCCAAGTGGCAAAGGAGCCTGGGAAATGTGGTTTGCAGACTCCAGCCCCAGCCACGCAGAGCAGAGTCCAAACAGGCACAGGACTGATAGGTGAATGGTGCGCGTGTTACCCATCTGCTTTCTGGACAGGTGGTTCTTGCTAAATCACCATTTTTCTCTGCTTCCCTTAAAGAAGCAGAGATGCCTTAAGAAGAATAGAGGTCAAGACAAAATGAAAGCAAATTTTACCTGACTCGGTCTGTTGTTATTCTTCAATGAATAATAATAATAATAGTAAAAGGTGTGAAGAATTTTGCTGTATTGTATAAATGAAGTTATGTTGGTTGTCCTGGGTGTGCTAAAATGCCTCCATGGATTTTGTCCAAGTGACGCAAATGTTTATCATTTGCTGGAGAGAACTGACTTGAGAAATCACTGAGACATAAAATAGAGACAACTAAATGTTGATATAATTAAGCATCCCCAATTATTTTAGTTTTTTGAACTTTCATATGATTTCCTCATTTAAGAGATAAAATATTGTAACTTGAGTTTCTGAATCTTGTGGGAAATTTCTGATAACATCTTTAGCAAATGGATATTTGTAAAGGTTTCCATAATTCATTAAAACTGTCTTTATCTTGCATAATATGCTACCTATTTGCTGTGTGGGTCATAGGACAAGTCAGAATGTTTCTATTGTCTAAAGAAAAGGCAGACTTGCAATAAGTAAGGGAACAGCCTTAAACTCAGATAAATTGTGATCATTTGTACTTTTTGCACAGTTAAAGGGATCAAGTACATTCAGATGAAATACGCATTTCAGCCTAGTGAAAGAGGGTCACTTGCTAAAAAATCTATCACTTTCTCCCCATGGACTTTTTTTAACAATGCAAATTGAGAGCTAGCCATTTTGCATTCTGTTATCAATGTTAAACAAAATCCCTCTCAAAAGAAAGCAATAGATAATTCTCTCCTTACTAAATGAGGCAGATAGGCTCCAAATTGCTAAGGGGGTTTACATTACCTTAGGTGACTTTTCCAAGGAGTTTACAAAGTGTGTCTGATGTCCTTATATTTTCATATTAAGTTTAGATGTAGGCAGGAAGAGACTTCTAGACCATACTTCACAAGGTGAATTGGACACGTAACAGCTTTTGGTCATGTGAAATAATTGAAATATTTTGTTTACTATTCTTAATAATACTTTATTGAAGATGGACTTACAAAGTCTTTCTGGAAAAAGGCTAATGATTAGGGTAACTTTGGGAAAGTTGCTTAATTTCCCTGGGCCTTAGTTACTTCATCTGTAAAATGGGGATAATAATATCTACTTCACTGGGATTGTTTTGAGGACTAAATGTGTTGATTGAAAAAATTAGACTCACCATAAATAAAAGTTTGTTTTGTTTGCAAGTTTTCTTTCTTTTTTTCTGTTTTTGTTTTTTGCCTTTTTTTTTGATAATATCTTGGAGAGGGAAAGCAGAAAACTTGTGATACTGACTTTTTGGCTTGTGCTTTATTTTCAGTATGCAGATCTAAATCGTCATGTAGATGCGTTGAATGCGTGGAGAAATGCTACTGTGCTGAAACCAGAACACAGTTTGGCTTGGAACAACATGATTATACTCCTTGATAACACAGGTACAGAAAGGTGAATTAAACAAATTGTTGCGTAGTACACGACCATTGAATAATTAGGAAATAGAGATTATTGTGCTTCCCCCCCCAGTTTAAAAATTAATCAATATGGGGTTAAATATTTTGCATTATAAAAATGTCTATTCTTTTAGAAAATAGAATTTCCTGTGACATATTGGAACATGAGTGTTTGGGAAAATGATACTTCATTTTATTTTCCCACTTAGAACCAGTGTTGAGTAATGGGGGAAGAGATGTGATCGTATCTCCTTTCTTCTGAAGAAGATGGGCTTAAGAATGGTGCTAGGTCCATGCTCCAAGTTCATGGGCTTTACTCGAAGGAGATGCCCTCAGTCGACACTCCCAGCCATGGATTCTTATTTTTGATAAAATGTTTATAGACTTGATGATCTGGTGTCTTAGCCCATAGCGGACCAGATTCAGTCAATTGGAAGTTACTCTGCCCAGTTCACTTTAAATATCCAAACATTCTGTAAGAGATGATGGTGTTAGGCACAGAAAGACAAGTATCGCTTGTTCTCACTCCTATATGGAGTTAAAAAAGGGGGTTTCATGGAGGTACAGAGTAGAAAGGAATGATAGTTACCAGAGGCTGGGCAGGGTAGGGGGAGACGAAAAGAGTCTGGTTCATGGGTACAAACACGGATACGTTCCAGTGTTCAATATAGCACAGTAGAGTGACTGTGGTTAACAATGTATTGTGTATTTCAAAATAGCTAGATGATTTGATATATTCCCAACACAAAGAAATAATAAATGTTTAAGGTGATGAATATCCTAAACACCTTGATTTGATCATTATACATTGTATGCCTGTATCAAAATATCACATGTATCCCATAAATATATACAATTACTATGTATCAATAAAAAAGCTGTTTTGATATATGCTTGTTTCTAAGGAAAATACAGAACATGTACTTCAATGTGATACATGTGAAAGTGTTACTGTGATACTCTTATTTTACAGACTTGTTTTCTCTGGTTTGGGCATAACTGGTATCTGGGGAAGAAATAAAAGTAGATTTTATATGCTTCTACAGACTTTAATCAAAAGCTGTTTATGTACTATGTCAGGACTGGGCTGAATTGTAGTGGCTTTGCCACCTGATGGGATTGTGTGTAGGTGTGTGAGTTACACGTTCTGCATGGATTTTCTTAAGTAGTTTATTCGTACTTGCTGTGTACTGTGTGCATGAGCCCATGAGAATACCCAAGCACAACATTAACATGTTTTTCATTTTTCCCTTTTTTACGCCCAGGTAATTTAGCCCAAGCGGAAGCAGTTGGAAGAGAGGCACTGGAATTAATACCTAATGATCACTCTCTTATGTTCTCCTTGGCAAATGTGCTGGGGAAATCCCAGAAATACAAGGTGTGTAAGCTGCAGGCCATGATTTCTTGCGGTTAATGCCAGCATCTGACAGAAGCCATAAGTGTTACTTCTGCCCAGTTAAATTCGGAATCGGGCCAGAACAGCGGCAGCGGCGTGCTGTGTGGCTTGGTCAGTTTGTTTCCTGGAGAAGTTGCCCAAAAAAAAGATGAATGTGCAGGGTAGAACTCCATATCCTTTGTCATCAGGATTAACCGCTGTGGTTTCGCGTGGGGAGGGGCGGGAACAGGCAGGGAGCTGCGGCACAGTTGGCCTCACTTGCTGTGTGGCTGGTGGAGGAGAAGGACTCAGGATAGCGATGGCGCTTCCCAGGAGACTCCCCAGCCCCACCTGGCATGGGGGCTTTGACTCTGTCCTTGGCTGGAGCTCTGGGTTTTATTTGTGGGTGCCGTCTTCTACACACGAGAATAACTGGCCCGTGGAGGGTGCATGACGGGTTCTTGTGCTTCCAAGTTTCTCTTCATCTGAGTTATAGGCCGTCAGCAAGGCCCAGAGGTTTCTGACCAACAGAAGCCACAAGATATTAAATCTGTGCTCTGACCAAGCTCCCAGGCGTGGTCAGGGGTAGGCTCTGAGCAAGTCCCTGTGTACTGAAGGGGACTTGATGTTCTCAGTAGCAGGGATCTCAAACTTCAGTTCTGCGTGTCAGACAGAATCACCAGGGAGCTCGTGGCGACATAGATGCCCACATTCCTTCCCACGAGAGATCGTCTCTGGGGGCTGGGGCAGGTCAGGGCAAACATGTTTAACTGGCATCCTGGGTGTCTGGCACAGACGTTACAGGAGCAGCGCCTTACCTCCTTTCATGAGAGAAATATTTTATTTCAGAATCAGGGGCTGTATCTTCTTTTGATCACTCTGAGGCTGTGGATGAGGCACTAGGACTAAAGGTAGTGACTAATTAATACTTGTCCAATGTTACTTATTTCTCCTTTCCTGTTCATTAGATGTCATTATCAGTATAGTTTTCTATAAAATAGTAAGATATTTCTCCTATTTTTTGAAAGTCAGGGAATTTAATACCTTTACTTTACATGGTTAGCATTTCTAGATTGTGATCCAGAGATAGCTTTTGGAGGAGTTTAGTTTTATCTTTGATGGATTTACTTGCATAGCAGGGGAAGGAGGTGAGGTTTGCAGGTTTCCCTTCTAAGTGACCTTTCCAGCCATCTGTCAGCCTGGGGCAGGTCCGGAATCTCAGTTCTCCTCCAGTGACCCAGCTACAGTGAGTCATCTTCAAGATGCAGCTTATATAATCGTTGTATTGATTTTTCTATCTTCTCACAGTTTATAAATTTCTATTCAGGGGACAGAACCCAGGATTCATTTAGCTCCCAGTTCATGTTCTCCCTGCCCGCCCCCCCGCTAAAGTAGAAAATACTTCATAAAGCAGAACGGAGAAGTCAGTTTCCCATTTCTTTACACATTTTGCATCCTAATTGTTGAGGTCAAGGTACTGAGCCTAAGATAAGGAAACAGAAGATGGAATCTGAAATCAGGAGCTCCCTGTGAGCTCTTCAGGAGCTACCAAGCAGGGAAACATGATGGGACTCCCCAGGCAATGGCGTCAGCCACCAAGCGGGCATTTAATGTATTTTTTAAATTAAGAATTTGGACTTTTAAAGAACTGTGCAGGTTTTTCTCTTTTAATGCAAATATGATACCTGTTTCTCTTGGTTGTCTGCATCCTTGATACTGTTTGTTTCAGGATGTGGTGCAAAGGGCCTGTTTCCTTGCAGAGCACTGGGCGGGATGCTCTGGGGAAGAGGGGGTCTATGCTCATGGACCGTTCAGCTCAGACTTCATCCTGGCAGGACAGGCCTCTGCTGCCCGGACAACTCACTGTGCACCTAGGCACTTGCTGTTTTATGTTGTCATTCACTTGGTAAATTTCCTTAGAACACCTGTAGGTTTCTTGAGGGTAGCAGCACTAGCTGAGTCTTCAGTCCTATTTTTATGTCTCCTTTCCTGTCCAGCCTGCTGATGGGCCCAGTAAGCGCCCAGTTAGTAGTTGTGAAATGACCAAATGCATCTCTCATTTGGCCCTGAAATGTTCAGGCTTTGGGAACCTGTTTTGAGACTTCGATATACAGAGTGAGCATATTCTTATGATATGCATGTGGTTCTAGGGTACCTTTTCATCCTATCCAGGCAGCCCTTTTTCAAACTTAACAGCAGTCACTTAACCACTCCTGGCCTCAGTTTGTTCATCTGTAAAATGGAGACAGTGATCTGCCCAACCTACTGACAGGGTGATATGAAAAAATGTACAAGAATGTAATTTGTTACTATTAAATGGTAAATATGTAATCATAATAATTTTAGCGATCATTAAATAAATCTCTAAGGATAAAATGTATTAGAATTTATATTATTTCTTGCCATTTAGTTTCCAATTTGGGGCTAATGTGATAAAACAGAAATACAAAAGTATTGTTTTTCAGTGCTGAAAGCAGATTTTCCTGTACTGATTTCTCTTTCTGTATTGCTAATTCCACTAGTTGTAGTTTAAGAGCAGATTATGTTGATAGAGCAGTTTCCCAAACTACAGACATTTATAACACACCTTTATGATTTTTTTTGGCCAAATCTAGGTATTACCTGACTTAATTTCTTGATATTTTTTAAAAATAGATTGTTGACATAAATATATTTAGAATAGTATATATATAGTATATATTCGCATCATATCATTACCATACATACAAGGTAACTGAAAATGAAATAATTTTGTGAAACCCCAGCTAGCTACTCTTGCTGGCCAGGGCTCTGAGCCTGAGGGTCCCCTCTGTTAGCTTCCGGGCTGTTAAGAATGTGTGGCCCACAGGCCGCCACTGGGTGTAGACGTCTTTCCTGACTCAATCAGAAAGAAGAAAGGAGTATTGAAGAGGGAATAACTCTTCTGTGTGATTCGTGGTTCCAACTTCACTTCAGACCACCTCCCTGACTTTTCCTAATTCCAGCAGCCTGCAGGGTGGCCCCCATGAAATGCTACCTAAGAGCACAGACAGGTGCGAGGACCTGCTGCTGCTGGCGGGGCTGCTACCCTCCGCCCACCCAGGGTACTTGTCCCTACTTAGAGACACAGTTTGCAAGCCCTTTCTCAGTGCTAAGCCTCTGTTGAATGTATTTTGTCTAATATACTTCATAAAATACTGCATTATTTTTTTCTTTTGGTTCATGAAAAAAGCATCCCAAGTGTAAATGTGAGTTATTGGTTCATTGGAATAAATCGTCTCATTGCCTGGGTCTTTAAGCATCCAGACAGCTCCATAGAAGATCAGTTTATAAACAGTTCACTGCTTTCCTGAACAGGGCCATTAGAAAGCACGATTTAATACATGAGCATTTCATGGGCTTTGACTACCCACAGATATTTATGTTGTAAGGTGACCTCCACACCTGACACCCAGGTAGAGGCCTAGGGGCTGCCCCCATACCTGAGATAGAGTGCGTCTGACCCACGCTCACCTGCCCCCAGCCCAGCTCTTCCTCCTGACGCCCCTTTTTTTGTCCATGTGCCATTGTGTTTCTATTTTTCCTCCCCTCTTGTCTCCCCAGGCCACTTCTTTCCACCTGTTCTTCCTCACAGCCGTTCTCGGCACCCTGCTGAGATCGGGCCCTGCCTTGCAGAGACAGCAGCTGCCTGGCGAGGTGTCAACCCCAAACCCTCCCTGTCTTCAACACCACTGTGTCCCCGAAACCGGCCCACTCCTTACCATCCTGAGTGATCCTCATGGGCATTTGAGAAGTTAGGTGAATGACTAAAGAAATGAGTCTAGCATGTCATAGAAAACTCCTAACTTGCTTTTTTTTTTTTTTAAGACATGGGGTCTCACTGTGTTGCCCAGGCTGGACTCAAACTCCTGGGCTCAAGGGATCTTCCTGCCTCAGCCTCCCAAGTACTATCTCTAAACCAGTTCTCTAGTTAATACTATGGTTAGGGGAACATTTTTAAGTAGATTTAGTTCCTTCCTATTTGGCAAGTTTTAGATTTTAAATGGAAATGTTTGAAAATCATCAGAAACAGCACACCTACTTGGAAACCACTGCAAAACTACACAGTTCATTTGATTATTTGGTTTTGGTTTTTGTTTTTGTTTTGCAGCCTACCTGATGTGGTAGGAAAATCTTAAATCTCTTTGAAGGAGTTTCAGCTACTGAAACTTGGAATGTAGACAGACACTGACTTTGAACTGATGTCCTGTATGTTATCCTGATGTCTTTATTCAGTCCCTCTTGGATGACAGTTTTAAAACATAAATTATTTTCTCTTCCAGCTCTGTCTAAAAGGTAGTAGTTTTGGAGATGTTCACTCACAATCCCAGACGATTTCTTGGGAGTCCCACAGGCCATAACAGGGCAAAGGAGCTGGTTGTTTTGCACATTAAAAGTGCACAATCCTAGATGTGGGAAGCCTACCTAGAAAAACTTACGTATGGCACAGACAGAAGGTGCAAAAACTATCCCCAAACCAACAGCTTTGGTTAAGCTCAGCATTTGATACTGATTAAAGTGTACATGGCCCTTTAGGAATAAGAATGTAGGGTAGAGTGAACAGCGCCCCCGGACACATGTCAGTGAGGACAGATGAGGCGTCTTTATTTCTCAGCACGACGATAGAAGGAGACCGTTCAGCCTGCAGGGGTGCAGCAGAGATCAGGGAGGAAGATGCTTCGCCCTGCTTCTTAGGGACCGATTGGAAGGGAGTACTATTTGGAGGAAAAGCAAGTTTGTGCAAGCATCAATTCATGCCCATCAGGGGCGTTTGGTCATGGTCGTGTCCAATACTGTGACAGCTTAGGTGACAGGTGGCCGTTCCTTCCTCATTCTCTCTGCTCATTCTTTCCAGCTGAACGGGCACTTCTGGGTGTTGCTGGTTATTGAGGGAGATGAGATAGGTCCCAACTCCTGCCTTGAGAGCCCTGGAAATGCGTTCCTTGATGCTGGCTGAAAATGGCACTTGCAGGAGTATGTTCAGCAGCCTGGT
>CAUYRT010039511.1:0-58829 GCA_963574885.1 Lepilemur ruficaudatus | reverse complement strand
AAAATGTGGTACATTTATGCCATGGAATATCACTCAGCCATAAAAATGAATGAAATAATGCCATTTGCAGAAACTTGGATGGAACTGGAGACCATTATGTTAAATGAAATAATTCAGAAACAAAAAGTCAAATACCACATGGCTCTCACTTATAAGTGGGAGTAAATAATGTGTACACAAGGAAATATAGAGTAGAATAACAGACATTGGAAACTTGGATGAGTGAAAAGGGAGGAGGGTGGAAGGGAGGTGGGAGATGAAAAATTACTTAGTGGATACCATGTACATGATTAGGGTGATATAGGTCCACATTCTATAACTGTGCACTGTATTCATGTAACAAAAATGCACTTGTATCCCCTGAATCTATAAAAATTAATTTTTTTTAAAAAAAAGATTTTGATGTACATTACATAATGCTAACACCTACAGTGTAAGTAGGCATTGTCCCAATTTTACAAATGGAAAATATTAGTTTGCCTAATAGCTACCAAGACTAAGTAAGAATTGATGCATGAAGCAATTCTGTTTTCTATTTATACAGTATTTTACAGATCTAAAATGATTATCTTGTTCTTTAGACCCCAGTTTGCTCATTCTTCTCCCTACCCCATTACTCCATTTTGCATATGAGGAAAATGCAGCTGAGAGAGTTAAAGTGATTTTTCCAAGATTCCTCAGTTGTTGAAAAGAAAAGCTGGGACTTCAAGTTCACTGCCAACTTTTAAATGCAATGGCAATGGATGAAGCTTTTATTCAAATTCAATGAATGAGAATTATTCATTCCATATCAAAACTACTAAGTTCAGTGCCCAGCTTAATTTAACTTATCTAATGTTTTAGGAAGTTTAAAACTATGCAAACACATATGGGGGAAAAATCACACTTTGTCAGATTTTAAGAATTCTCTGGAAATCATACTACCAATCTGAAAGACTCTTCCCCTAAGCTCTTTTTAAAGTTCCTGCTATATTTATTTCCTCTTTTTCATTCAAGCAGCTCTTCTCCCCATGATTAGGACCTTGCATAAAGGTAATTCAACCTCTTGGCCTGACTTTAGACATTGGTCCTTCTACCCATGATCTGAGTATCCCTTGAAGTTGTCACTGTCCCCTCTGAGAACCTTCCTCTAGCCTCCACTGCCTGTAGCAGCATGATGATCCCTGGCCACTTAAACTCAGGTCTTTTCTCAATGTGGCTAAACAGCCCTTGGCTGAGCAGTATTTCCCAACAATTAGCATGCTGCCCCTTAACACGGTGTCTTTAGAAAATACTGACAGAGAAAAATCACCACATTGAAAAAATTGGAATATTGAATTTGTTCTTCTTTCTCTGTCTAATGATTGAGAGTCATTCATTTCCTTGACATTCATGGCACCATTGTTAATTCAAATATATCAAAAATTGTTTAATTAAAATTGTGAGAACCCATATGATACAATGAATGGACTGATACATTATGATATAGTAGGAAATAAATATTTCCATAAGAATTTCAGTATGTTTAACTATTAATTGTACTACTGCATGAAGAAATACACAACGATATTATTCAGTCTTGAACTTTAAAATAATATTTATAATTATCTTTAACAGTTTTTATATGCTTTTTATGTTTCACATATATGAAAGAATAAATTCAATTTTCCATATATTTCTCTCCTGAAATAGCTTTCTGTCAGAAATTCAATTATTATTGTACCATAGTCATTATTCTTGGCTTTGTAAACTGGACTATTCTATATATATTCCAACTGTAGTTTAAACTGAAGCTATACTAAAGAAAAACTTTTCCTTCTGTGCACAATGACTTCTTTCTAGTATATACTGGTGGGCACCCAGGCCCTTAGTTGTCTTCCTGAAGGCAACTTACAATATCCTAAAAATCATACCTCCTAAAACAATCAGGAAACCAAAACAAAATAAACACATTTGCCACTCTTTCTCAGTATTCCCTAATCCTTAACATAAGCCCTGAAAAACCTTTAGTAAACATGCTTTTCTTGAAGTTAGCTCATAATTTTAGAAGAACAGAATGCCTACTCCCATGTCTACTATCCTCCTTTGTTAATAGAAACCTTTTGGTTTCAGTTTTGTGCCTTTTCTTTGTTTGATCATGTTATTTATGTGCTTTGTTTGGTTTTACTCACATAGCATCTTTAAATCTCATTAGTTTTGGCATATATTATATCCTTATTTCCTCAAATTTTAATCATAAGTCTCCCTTGGTATTTAGTTTGTGAACAAACTTTTCCTTCCCTTTTTGTTTTCTACAAAAGTGAAATAAGTTATGGCATTTAACATTTAGTTTAAAAGCATCATGAACTACATAGTATTCCCTTTAATTCTGTGGTCCCCAATCCCCAGGCCACAGCCCGGTACCTGTCTGTGGCCTGTTAGGAACTGGGCCATGCATCACCACCTGAGCTACACCACCACCCCAAGTCCCCCTTCCCCCATCTATGGAAAAATTGTCTTCCATAAAACTGGTCCCTGGTGCCAAAAGGGTTGGGTACCACTGCTTTAATTGGTTCATCACTCTCCTTCCAGAGAAAAACACATCCTACTTGAACATTTTGGTTCTCAACTCACACAAAAATCAAGCCCTGAAAAGATAATCTACTAGTTATTTAAGTATTTATTCTATGTTCTATTTATTCTTTTTCAGCTAATATCTGTTGAATAATTATTGTATGCAAGGCACTGTGCTAAACATTTATTATGCCATGATAAATAAAAAAAAAAACATGGTACCCTCTTCTCAGAGTTTATAAACCAGTGGAAAAAAAAAAGAATAACAAGGTAACTAATAAATAAATATATAAATTTTCAAATTGTAAAAATCTTCATGGGGGAAACACTTTAGGGTGCAGTGAGAGAAAAGAATAGTGAGACTTACACAGATGGGGGTATTGAAAGACTACACTGATGAGGTACCACCTGAACTGAAACTGGAAGGATGAGAAGGACCCACTCCTTGAAAACAGAGAAGTAAAAGAGCTTCAGGAAAAGAGAGCAGCCTATACAAATGGATGTTCCCAATGTGAAAAATTGTTAGGCATGTCTGGAACATTAGAGATGTCCAGGTTGGCTGGGACACAGCAGTCAAAGAAAGAGGAGATAAAGTTGGAGAAGTAAGCAGAGACTTTGTAGCTCATGGTAAAAGATTTGGATCTTTTTTTCTAAATGCAAAGTAAACCTTTTAGAAAAGGTTTTAGGTTGAGAAATGACAAAACTAGATATACAGATACATTTCATTTTATCTGAGTGTCATGTATTTCATACATATAAAAAATTTTTTATCACTATGATTGTTCTTTTTAAAATGGATTGGAGACTGGCAATGACGGAAACAGAGAGGCCTGTTGGGTGCCTATTGTAGAAGTCCTGGTGAGAGATCATGGTCACCTGGATGAGGATGCTGGCAGTGGAGAGGAAGAAGAAGACCAAGTTCAATAAATATTTTGGAGACAAAACTAACAGAAATTTCTGAGAGATTGGATGAGGCGGAGAAAGGAGAGAGATGAAACAGAGACACTATATCTTTCAATCTTTTTGACAAAAAAGACTATGAGGTTGAGATTTAAAAATTAAAAGAATGAAGAGGCTGAAATTGCAAAGAAGGTGTACTTTGGCAAAAGAAACTTTCTTCCATTGTTTCCATTAAATACAGGGCCAAAATAAGTAACAAGAGCTCTTTTAGTTTGAATTTGCACATTAGCACCCATGTTCCCAGTTCTTCAATCACACTGAATGATATCAAAGAGCCTTTCCACAACTCTGATATGAAGAATAATGGCCATCAAAGAGGTCTGGGCATGCTTGAAAAAGGATAGGGTCATGTTAAAAGAACAAAGGAGCCAGATTAAAGAGGCTCCCTTGGCTAACTCTGAGATAATATAAACCATACAATAAATGATAGTAGCTGATTATAACCTATAAAATTACATAAGAATCCATGACTCTACACTCATATAAATAGGTAAACAAGAAAGAAAGGAAAGCACCTCCTTACAGTAGAATTCCAACTAATAAATATAGAATGAATGATAACAATAGAAAAAAATCATCATATGGCAACCACCATAGTAATAATTTC
Source organism: Lepilemur ruficaudatus (assembly GCA_963574885.1). Taxonomy (NCBI): domain Eukaryota; kingdom Metazoa; phylum Chordata; class Mammalia; order Primates; family Lepilemuridae; genus Lepilemur; species Lepilemur ruficaudatus. The sequence goes on along the minus strand of CAUYRT010039511.1, from coordinate 54,730 downwards.
CAGTCAACAGTCATTTATGGATGCTAAAATTCATGACTAATAGTATAAGGAGAAACAGTACGTTAACTTGGTCTCAAAGTATCTCCCCACAAGATATTTATTAATTACAAAGAAATAATAAATTTTCAATAATGAAAACTGGCAGACACCACCTTAACTAACCCTAATCCTAACATTAACCCTAACCTTAACATTATCAATAATGCAGATGTCAGCAACACGTGCCTTCTGATAGATGCACTGAGGAGAACACTTCCTTTGCATGCACTTCTGCGGCACTCCTGTCACATGCATGGAGAATGCATTTAACAGGAATGCAACACTGTGTCAAATTCTTGAGAACGCTCTTCAGTTGCATTCCTGTCAAAAATAAATAGCCTTGCCTGGCCCGGTGGCTCACGCCTGTAATCCTAGCACTCTGGGAGGCCGAGGCGGGTGGATCGCTCAAGGTCAGGAGTTCAAAACCAGCCTGAGCAAAAGCGAGACCCCGTCTCTACTAAAAAATAGAAAGAAATTAATTAGCCAACTAAAAATATATAGAAAAACTTAACCGGGCATGGTGGCGCATGCCTGTAGTCCCAGCTACTTGGGAGGCTGAGGCAGAAGGATCACTTGAGCCCAGGAGTTTGAGGTTGCTGTGAGCTAGGCTGACGCCACGGCACTCACTCTAGCCCAGGCAACAGAGTGAGACTCTGTCTCAAACAACAAAAAAAAGTCACATGCAGAGAAGGTGGGACTGAGCCAACCTCACTCAATACAGGGCTCTCTCTCCTGTCCTAGCCAGGGGCCACCAAGACCAGCCTTTTTTTTTTTTTTTTTAATGGCCCCATGAACAATGGTTTTTATATTTTGAATGGTTATGTTTAAATGGTTTTATGGGGACTCATATGACACCTTTGATTTTACCTCTTGGCCCAGAAAGCCCAAAATATTTACTGTCTGGCCCTTTAAGAGAATGTGTGTTGTTCACTGCCTCATCCTCATCATCCTCATCATCCTCGCCAGCCCTCCAATTCTACTCCCTTAGACCAATCTTCCCCCACAGCCCACCCCAAACTCTCCTCCCACAGTAGATTACTGGCTTTGTAAGCAGATATCCACTTTCTTCCTTATGTATTTGGCACACCAGGTATGAGACTGTAGGTATGTAGGAATTTGACTAATTCCATTTGACCATTTCACTTACCCAGACAAACCCAAGTATGCCAGCTATGCCTGGAATCCTGACTTCGTGTGGCACTAAGGTTAGAAGCAGGGATGTGATGGAAATGGAAAAGATCCAGCTGCTTTCACCTTAGTATCTGATTTCCAGTATAAAGGTTGCTTCAGGCAAACCTAGGACCCCAGAGGTAGAGTTTTTCTCTTGCATATTTATTTATATCCTAAAATGAAGGGAAAATGTTGATCAAGTTTAATTTCCTACTCCCTCTAAGATGAGGTTTTCCAGCGAGCTGCTTTGTAGCTCTATTGCTGCTGGGACCGTTCTGAAACAAAGCCACCCGAGGAGACGGTGTTGCTAGACATGGTTTCCGTGTTGAGAGTGTCTTGAAAGCGTTTGAGCGACCACATCCACCACCGGTAGACGTTTCTTGAGATGAAACTCTGAGGACTGAATCATTAGTTTTTTAGTTACAGCAGAGCTCAAGCAATCTTGAAAGCAGAATGTGTCCTTGCTAGGCAATCAGAGGCAGGGTATTGTAGTGACTCCTGGCTCAGCGGTCCACAAGAGGGGCGGGCCCAAGTAACCACATTAAGTGTACTGGATTTAAAAGGGAATATAACACACTTGGGTGAAAAATGGACCTTCTTCTGCCTCAGTCTACCCCAGTAGAGATTTTAAAAAACTGCCTAGAGATGGTGGCCAACACTGGTATCTTATAGAAGGCATGGGGTCAAGAATTCTTCCTGTACTGTTTAGCTAGGGGCAGAGAGCACCCAGCAACTCCTGATCATGGGAGATTTTAACAAGGCAACTTGCTAAGCTAAGGCATATCTGACTCACTGACCTATGTTTCCAGGGAATTAGATTTGAAATTGCCTGGGTAGATGTTTTTGGGCAATAGCAACTTCTTCGCTTTTAAAGACAGCATTTATTTGGTATTCCTGAATTATAAAATGTAATCCAATATAGAAAACTTGGAAAAAAGAGGGAAAAAAATTTTTTAAAATTCATAATCCTTTTACTCAAAGCCATCAGAGGTATTATTCCAGTGCATTTAGTTTTAATTTTTATTTTACGTTAATATATATAATTTTAAACAATGTCAAGATTATGCTCTATTTGGTTTCTAGCCTACTATTTATTTTAATTAATGGTACAGCATGAATTTTTTCCTGAGCATTTTTAATGAGCATGTTGATGGCAAAATATTCCATTCCATAATCATATAATAATTTATGTATTCATTCTCCTAGGATTGACCATATAACTCATTTTAGTTTGCTTGTTTGTTACAATAAATAATGTCGTGATGAATTTTTTTTTAGGAGGAATTTCTAGAGGTGGGATTATTGGTTTCAAGGACTAACACCATTTTTTAGAATCTTAGAAAGCTGTTCATCCACTTACATTCTTATTATCTCTCTATGAGAGTGCATCTCACTAACTTGCAGAATTCTTGTGTTTTTAATCTTTGCCAGTCTAACTGCTGAAAGAACATCTCGAGGTTTTAGTTAAATTTGATTTTTTATGGTCTTATTAACTAGTTGTATTAGTTATCAATTCTTGTACTTTGTCTATTTTTTCCCATGGTGGTATTCATCTCTTTTTCTTACTCACTTGCATAGGACATGACATCATGGTGTCTTAAGGCCATCGGATGGTAATACTTTTAAATTATTTTTCCACGGAAAGTGAGAACCAAGGGGGAGCCGTCAAAATTAGGAATTCATACAGGTTGAGGTTTCATACAGAAGACTTAAATAAATGCAGATGGTTCTTCCTAAGGGTATGGGATATAGAAAAGATGAAGGCAGGAAAAGGGGCTTGGTTCTCTTCTATGTGCTTTAGGGGTGTGACTGCTCTTCTTAATGGGACAGGGGCTGCGTGGTCACATCTCCCTTTCATTTCAAAATAGAAGCTCCTAGTTTTGCCATCTTCACATGGTCTGGTTATTGGATAAGGTCAATTTCTCTCTCTGTGACCAATCTTTTAGTGGCTTCTCAAACAACTAAAACCGTGTTTTATAGTGGCTTCTCAAACAATAAAAACAATGTTTTAGAATAAAACATTTTACATATTATAACCCATCACCCAGATTTTAAAATGTTAACATGTCATAGTTGCTTCCAGATCATTTTTTTCTTGTTTGCTTTGTTAAGAAATAAGAAGTCCCAGAGCACAAGTCCCATGCACCTCCCCGTCTGAAGTTGATGTGTTTTCTTCCTGACCATGCTATGCTTTTGCTACACCCAGAGGTTTATTAATAGAATTCTCCATTCTGTGTTTTTAAGTGTTAAACATCTATTTTAAGTAGTAAGCATCTGTTTCAGTCATTTGCTTTCTGTTCACATTATTTTTCAAGATAGCTTCAATATTTAAAATGTTAAAGCGTACATTTAAAAATGTCATGTGGGTCCAGGAATATCTGATGGGACAAAGGTGAGGGAGGTGACAAAATTGAACAAAGGACAGCTGTGTGCCACAGGATCAGAAATCAAAGGGAGTATCTATTAAATACCTGTTCCATCGGGTTACTGTGGAGGATTTACAAAATCATGAACTTGTTTTCTGCCCTTTATGATTTTAGTTTTAATTGAAGAAAAAAGACAGCAAAAATAAATACACAACAAGTTACAAATACAGTGCCAAAAAATTGTTCAATGACAGTACAAGAAAATTTTTTAAAATACCTGAAGGGAATATATGCTTAAGTATCAAGAGATGGATTGAGTTCTCTAACACTTAAAAGCCAGAATGGAAATACATTTGCTAATAAAGCACTAAACATTTTCTGGAGAAAAAAGGCTATCACTCTTGCTATTGCAATTGTCTTCAGATATTTATTGAGCACCTACTTTGGACAGGGTGTTATGCTAGGTGTAAGGCATAGCTTGCAGGTCTTGAGTTAGATGGGGTTCCAATTCCTGTGTTCAGGGCAGTGGCACTCCGTGATGAGCCAGATTTGCATTAAGTGACCGCTCTTCTGGAAGGGGTCGGGTGGGGCTGATAGGCTTGACAAGTCAAGCTAAAGGGTGTAGATTTCAAAGTGTCACAGTGCTGTTAGGGCAGAAACCATTATTACGTTGAGCTAAAAGATGTGGCAGGCCTGTGAGTATAGACCAAGGAGCAATGGAATAGGGAAGAAAGTCAGGCACCTTCAGATTTCTAGCTCATGTTCCAGGTACCATCTCTTGTGAGGTTTCTCTTGATTTCTTCCTGGGATGATGCTGCTTCTTTAGAAATCGCCCATCTCAGATCTTTCTCTGTGGCTTTTAGTCTAATCTAGCCAATACAACCTTGTCCAGATTTGGAGGTTGGTCTAGTTGGTGTGCGTGGGTGAGGCATCCTCTATGCTCTGATACAAAGAACGTCTTGGAATTCCCTTACTAAACGTTGGGATGGTTCCATGTACAAATAAAATGTTTAGTATATACTTATTGACTCCGCCAGCAACCCCAGTCCTCCCAAATTTACCCCAAAAGTATGGAGTGGGGAAATCTGGGAGGGAAGAGCCCTCACCATCCACAGTAGCTACTAGGCTGACATCTACAGCAAAATTCAAGCATGAGACTGCATCAAACAGAGGAAGCCATGTATCAAGTTGACAGCAACTAGCTCAAGATCCACAAAGAATTCTGTTCTCCATAGAGAGGCCTCATCTTTGTCTGCCCTAAAAGTAAGCCTCATTATACCGGTAGAAGTGTATTCACCAGTGGGTTGTTAAAGTTTTTTTTTTTTTTTAATGACATTTTAATCTAGAATTTATTATTCATTGTATAAACCATTTATATAGTTCTCCATCAGCTGCCATCATTTTTGATGATCTGTACTAATGGAGGGAAGCAGTCGTGGAGAAAATCCAAGGCAATTTACAATCCAAGTGCTGTTAGTGTTTGCTTGTGAAATGCAACATCTGGTTTTCAACTGCAGATGGGACCAGCTTCCTGGGCAGCTTCCTGGGTTGTGCAGTGGCACAGGGACCGTGCTCAGAAGGGCCCCAGTCTTGGTTTAAATCTCTGCCGTCCCTGCCTTGAAAGTCTAAGCATTTTGAACAAGGAGCCCCACGTTTTCATTTTGCCTGGGCCTTGCCAATTCTGTAGCTGGTCCTGGCTTTAGATTGACTTTTGTCGGCTAGATTGTAACACGACTTTGCATCTCAGAGAACATCTAAATTTTTATCTCAATTTTCAAATTCATTAACATAAACTTGTTCATGATATCTTCTTCACATCGGCCACATCTATAAGTTATTTCGATTTTCACAACTAATACTGTTTTTTTTTTTTTATCTTTTCCATTTTTTTTTCTTGGTCTGTCTTACCAGAGATTTCATTTTATTAATCTTTTTAAAGATTAGAGTTTTGAACTATTTTACCGTATATTTCTTTTTAAGTTCCTTTGTTTCTGCTATGTTGTTTCCTTCTTTCTATTTTGTGTTCTTTAGATTTCCTTTCTTTAGAATTTCCTTATTCTGTGTTACCTTCCTTTGTATTTTATGTTTGCATTTCTATATACATTTTTTTCCCTCTCTTACCATCTTTTGGATCAGTTGGTACTTATCCCATGTATGTTTTCTACTACCAGTTTAGAAGTTAAATGCCCAGTTTCTTTTACTGTTTTCTCATGTTTTTGTTAATTACAAGATAAATTAATGAATCAGATGTGAAATTTAATCAATACATTCTCCTACTCCCGCAGCACACAAGATCTCAAAACATTTTAACTGCACTAGTCATTTATTTATGGCTGTTGCTATGTTTTATTTCTACCCATTTAACCCGACAAGTCGTTACTTTTAAAGTCAATGTTTCTTTAGACTTATCCACATATTTTTCACTCTCTGTGCCTTTCATTCCTTATCACATCTTTATGTTCAACTTGTAATAATTTTCATAATGCTCAAAGTATATCCCATAAACTTTTCTCTAGTAATGCCCTGCTGTTTCCTTTAGTAATGCCCTCTTTTTTTTGTTTTCACTCTTATTCTTAAAAGGTTTTTCTCCTACTCTTTGTTAAAGCATCTATTTACAGTTATTTTCTCTTACTGTGTTGCTGATTTCATCGTGGGCTTCTCATTTTCATTGCTGATGATCAGCGGTCAGCTGTCAATCTGCTTCTCCCCTAAAGGTAAATTATATGCTGTTGAGATTTTTTTTCTTTGTCTTTGCTGTTGTGAAATTTTAATATGATGTGTTTATAGATAGCTTTACTGTCACTTGTCCTCTTTAGAATTTATTAGACTCTAAGAATCTGACTTCCACTGTTTCTTATTTCAAACATAGTCTCTGCCCCATTCTCTTTCTCTCTCTCTTTTTCTCCTGGGACTCCAGTTGGATGTGTATCAGAATATCTTCCTCTAAATCACATTTCTATTACCTACTTTTTCACATTTTATATATTTTTGTCTTTCTGTTCTATGTTCTGGGTAAGTTCTTCAGACACATCTTCTAGTTCACTAATTCTGTCTTCATCCATTTCCAATATTCTCTTTAGCCTGTTCTTTGAGATTTTAGATTTCTGTGTCTAAGCAAATTTTTAAAAATTTTAAAATGTTGTGTTTATTTTCCTTCTGGCTGTTCGCTTTTCATAGTGAGCTGTTTTCTCCTATGATTTTTATTATTTCTTACATAGCTTTAATCATTATATATGCACGCATATCACAGTCTCTATCAGAATCTGATCAGAATGTATCCAATTTTATTAGATGTTCTACAGGGTCTTAATATTTTGTTTGATGAGTTTTGCTTATTCTCTTTTGAGATAGATTTCTTTCATGCTATATTTTGGAAATTAGTATTCTGAGTTTATCTACAGTGGGGTGTTTATTGCCTGGATTGAGCATGTCTGTCTAGAGGGATTTTTAGTACATTAATTTCTGGGATTTGATCTTCCTGTGCAAGTACAACATTTTTTCCTACTCAAATTGCAGATAGATATAAGCTTCATTATTGTCTTCCTAAGTAGGATGGCAAAGTTTCTTTCTAGCCTACCTAGAAATCATCAAGATTGAGCTCTCTGAGGATCCCAAATGTAGGAGTTATTTTATCTCTTCAGCATACAGGACACACAATCTTATTTTCTGTCTCTACCTTGTCATTGAAACCCAAATTTCCAGGATCCTAAATTTGAAATGCATGCCCCTATTCCCACTGCATTATGCACAGTGTCAACTTGCATGATTAACTCTAGTTTTCAGCCCACGTCTTCCTAGTGCCAATGATTTCCTTTCTTCTTTTGTAGGATTAATTGTGGATTTAAAAAGCTTACGTTTTATTCAGATTTTCCAGGTTTGTTTCAAATGGGAGAGTATTTGGCTGGAATAGATACTGTAGGCTCACTGTTGAAGGGAGAAAGGTATATGCAGGAATGGCAGTAGATCAGAAGGAAGGGGCCCAATTGGCTCAAATAAAGTCAGTGCATGGTGAGTTTTTTGGAAGTAGGTTCCAAAGCCATGTCCAGGTTCCCTTGCAAAAGCTGTGCTTTGTAGCCACTTCCCACAACCCTGCCGTTAAAATTCCCCTACATCCTAAGACTAGTGCAAGACGTGAATCATATAGCCTTTTATATTTGGATTGATCAAATGCAACAGTTTATTTAAAACAAGGCAGTACAACAGTGACTGGGGAACAACCTTCACAAGGTTGTTAGTACCTGGAACTAATTCCCAAAACTGGGCATGTGGATTTTATGTAGCTGCTTAAACCGTCCTGCTATGTGTCACTTGATAGTACTGCAAGAGTTGGGTCCAGATGGGAAATCTGTATATAGAAATAATTATCATTAGATTTAGTCTTAATTTCCTTTCTGTTTTTTATCTGTGAAGAATGTTGTAAAGTTGTAGGAATGAGGTGTATGCCCATTTGGGATTTTGTGGAAGTTTTCAAATGCATAAACTTTGGGTTTATGAAGATTGTAGACAACCTCATGAAAGGTGAGTGAAAGCTAATGTGAAGAGCATATTCAAGAGGGTTCCCACTTCAACACGGCATAATCGTCGTATTGATTGTGTCATGGACCCTATCTGGAATTCCTTTAGGAAGGATACTCTTGCATCTGGGGTTTTGTGTCGCAGTTTTTCTTACTCTGATTTCACCAACAAGCTGTGCCTCCATTTACTTTCTATATTCCAGGAGTTTTTAGCCATTGTCTAGCTGTATATCTTGTCTCCTAGTATAATTACGCTATCATTCTTTTGAAAAGCAGCAATTTAGTTATTTCAGTGGGAACTTGAAGGGGAAGTACATGTGTGCACCCAGTTTCTTTGTTTAAGTAGAAAATTTGTTCTAAGTTTGTGATCAATCAGTGACATGGATGGTAATGCAAACATTAACTCTTTACAGTTCTTGTAGTAGAATTAATAACTTTAAATATAACACTTTTTAAAAAATTGTTGCTCTACTTAAACACTTAAAACTTGATTCTTCAGACCAGTTTGAAAGTAACAAAGGCCCATTTATGTAAAAAATTTTTGTTCCTGAGGATGACAAGTCTGATTTCAAATATGAATAAAGGAGCCAAAACTATATGACTTATAGAAACAGTACATCAAAGTAGAAACAATTAAGCTTGGTTCCCAACTGCTATAGTTGAAATGTTAACGTAGAGAGGATTTTAGGGGGAATGATAAATTTTGCATGAAATCATGCACATAAAACAAAGGTGAATTATTCTTTCATTAATACCACCAACTTATTCTCAATGTTGGTGGGCTTATACCTAAATTATAATATACAGTTTCCCTCTGTTAAAAATACTTGGAGAGGGCCAACGGTCTAGCCATTGCTTAATTGAGAAAATTTGAAATATTGTGAAAATAGAGAAAATTTTTCTTGAAAAGGCAAGACGGACGTTTCTTAGATCTGTCCACTGAATAGACCTAAAAGTCCCGGTAACCCAAAAGGAATGAACACACCTAGTGCCCAGATTGTGATCTCTAAATACCGTTTTCCACTGACTGGAACTAAGGCTGCTTAAAAGGTTAGCTGGTTCCTGTATGTGGTGGGAAATATATAAGGTCATAACAAGATATCTTAATGTGCCAGAAACTAAAGAAGCTATCAAAGACTAATGGATTATGTAAAAAGAACGCAAAAATTAACATGAATGGGCTCTTAGAGGCAATAAAGGGGACCCTGTGAACATGAAAAAGAATAAGGGGTGAAATTGATTAAAACACATTGGGTCCAATGAACCTCAAATAAAGGAGACAGACAGACAGACAGAGAAAGGAAACCAAAAGCAACTACTATCACCACTACCACCACTAATCAAATATCATTAGAATTAACTTCTTACCCTGAAAATTGGCAACTAAAAGAAAAAAACATTTATCCTGTCATTCCTATATGAGCTGTATCTCTAGGTAACTAGATAGTGAATAAGGCAAAGTTCTCTTACACAGGAGAATTCCAACTAACACACAGAGAAGGAATTATAAAATTAGGTGATTACTGGTTTAAGATCCCTAATGAAATAATTAGTGCTTTATAATGCTAAAAACAGAATGTTTTCATTTAATTCTTGTAACATGTAAGTTTTCTCTACATTGTCGAAAGAATATTTTATATACATTATATATGTGTAATAGAAAAGATAAAAAGGATAGCAAAGCGAAATCTAGAGAATTTTTGAATATGCGTAATAGGAATATGGAGATTGTCTATCTTTACTACTTTTAAATATGTTTGAAAATTTTCATAATATAAATTACATGCTTTTGGCTCAGTCAAAAGGATGAGAGTGGGAATCTAAAAGTCTGGATTCTAGCGTTAGCTCCATGTTAGGGGTTATTTAAAATAAAACACGTCACTCCTCTGAGTATCCCTTTCCCTCTCTGTAAAAAAGTTTGTACGATATCATAGTGTTTTAAAGCTTGTTAATTGGAATTCTGATCTGAGTGGATCAGAAAGGGGGATTCATTGTTGAATGTAAGCTTGGAAGAACCTGCATATTGTATTTCCTTCATGTAGAATCATAATGCATATTAGTATTTTAAAACTTTCAAGAACTCCTGCCCCAAACAGGGAACCCATTAAACAGTTGAACCTCTTTAGCTCAGTGTTTCCCAAACAAATTTAATGAAAATTCCTTTTTTTTTTTTTTTAATTTAACATGTATGAAACTTTGGGGGAAATCCTGGAGTGTATAGGTTCTCTAATGACCCTTTTGGTGCTAAAAGTCTACGAATCTAGGATTCTCTGTCTTTTTAATGTATATAGAAAATCCAAATAACCAGTTAATACAGTGGGAAAAAAAAATCAATCAAATCAGTTGTCTGACAGAAGTACCTATTAAGTCAGTCCAAATGTTTTATTAAGTAACCCCACGTAGACCAGCTTGAGTGTTTTTAAAAAATAACCTTGGCAGTACCCTATGAATCCAAGCTTTGTTGTGTTTGTGAAGCGCGGGGCCCGAGCGAAGCCACACATGCGTTGGGTCTATCGTGGGGATCAATACTGATTGCTCAACACTTTGGCCACGGTGACTGATGTCGATCAGAAATCTCAGCAGTGGAGAAATTTACAGTCTGTGTGTCTCCACGAATCACTGAAATGACCACCATCACCTAATTTGGAGGGGGTTTGCTATTTGGCCTAGAACATGTTTGTGAGCACCAGGTTTCCTCCATACAAATGACTTTGCTAATCTTTACGCAGTGGTTATTAAAATTCACAGGGTGGTAACTATACAAATGCAGAGGGTGTAAAGAGGTCCATGGCTGGCCATCCTCTAAATAACTAATTTCTTCTAAAAGAAATGTAGATGTTTGTCTCTTTTATTCTCCTTGAAGATAAATTCAGAACTTTTAAAAACAGAATTATACCCCCTCAGGTGCCCTAATCTTAAGGAAAGAGAAAGCTGTTGTCACGGGTTTGCTCTTTGTAGAATGTCTGGACAGGTTGGGAAGCAAGGAGAGAGGGGTAGGCGCATGAATGGAAATGATTAATTACAATGTGGGAAAAATCCTGCCCAATTCTGTGTCTACTCTATAACTCTACAATCTATGAGTATAGTTAAATGAAACTGTATTTCGGGATAACTGTAGATTCACGTCTAGTTGTAAGAGATACTACAGAGAGATCCCTTATGTTCCTTGGTTGGTATTCTATAATAATACTGTTTTACAAAACTGTGTATAGTTCTATATCACACCAGAATCACCATGTACCATTTCTTTTCTTTCTTTTTTTTTTTTTTTGAGACAGAGTCTCACTCTGTTGCCCAGGCTAGAGTGCTGTGGCGTCAGCCTAGCTCACAGCAACCTTAAACTCCTGGGCTCAAGCAATCCTTCTGCCTCAGACTCCCTAGTAGCTGGGACTACAGGCATGCGCCACCATGCCCGGCTAATTTTTTCTGTATATTTTTAGTTGGCCAATTAATTCTTTCTATTTTTAGTAGAGACGGGGTCTCGCTCTTGTTCAGGCTGATTTTGAACTCCTGAGCTCAAACGATCCACCCGCCTCAGCCTCCCAGAGTGCTAGGATTACAGGTGTGAGCCACCATGCCCGGCCACCATGTACCATTTCTAAAGAGTTTGCAGGAGATGCCAAACATAAAGAAAGAGGAAGGAAGGTGCTGAGATACAATTTCTACGTGAACTTCCTTTCAGATTGCTTGTCTCCCATATTTTAAGAAAAAACTCCAGATTATTATTTTTTATCAATAATGAGCCATCTGATGCTTTCCCTTTCTGCATTTGTATGAGAAAATCGTACATGTTTGTGTGAGTAAAGAAAGTGTTAACATACTTATCCATTACTTAGAAATAAGTATATATGATATGATTTTTGCAAATACTCCCACACCCTCCTTCCCTCCAAAATATATCGGGTCTGAAAACATCTCAGTGTGCAAAGCAAAGGAAATTTCTTAGACTCTGGGCCTAACCAAAAGATTCCATGGATTGTATTTGCTGTCCTGTGAAGTTTTAAATCTGTCATTTATTTTGAACGTTCTAGGAGGGACTTGGGACATACAAAATGTGAAAACAGAACTGTCAGCAGGGTGTGGGCTGGTTCTTACCCATTTACCTTTAACAGACTTTGACTTGCATTTGTCTCTATGACGATGGAAGAATCATTTCGTTTTCCTCCTCCCTTAGTAATAATTATTCGTCCAAATAGTCGCGCCAGATGAAACCTGCTATAGCCATAGGTGCATTATCCATTCTTGCCCATCGCTCGAGGCCTTTGGCTATGCAAACGTGTGAGTCCGCCCAGGGTAAATATTTGACCGCTGTTCCAGCCACCATTGAACAGCCCTAGAGTGACCTCGCATTAATTAGCCGGGAATTTCAGGGCTTTAAATCTGATTGAATCAAAATATTGTTTTTACAAGTTGATGAAGGCTCTTGATTGATGTGGGCCCTGCTGATTCTTTAAAGGATTAAATTGTATGTACAGATTACGGAGTCCTGGCTGTCACTCCTTAAATGGGGATTGTTTTTTAACAAAGGTAACACACAAAAAATAGTGCTGTGGAGTCTTTTCTTCCCAATGGGTGTCATGATCATTTTAGTGGACATATATGTGTATAAGCATAAAAGAGAAATAGGAAAATTGAGGGACATGGCTAGTAAAATATCAGGTAGAAATTAAGAGGCAGAAAACAGAAAGACACAAAGAAATAGACAAGGGAGGAAAAGAGGGCTTGGCTTCCATTCATCCTGAAAATATATTTTGTATGTGCATTTCCCGTGGTAAAGCCTGCCATGTTCCTCCCTGGGTGCAGAAGAGGACACAATCATTGAGGTCTGAACTGGTCAAGGCTTGGAGGAATTGAATGGCACGCAGCATCTCTGGTGAGATACACTCGCACGGCCCCGGGTCACACGGCTCTCTGCCCACTGAACCCAAGAGCACCCCCCCACCCCCCGGCATGAGCGAGATGTGACAAGACTCAGAGTCAGGCCCTCGTCCAGAGAAAGGGCAAGACTAGAAAAGCTCAGGGGGGATGGAAACTGACACAAATAGAGATGGAAGAAGAAGGAACACAGATTTCTCCCTGAAAACCCTTCCCTGTGAATGGCGACTAGCCACCACCCCAAATGAGGCAGGTCTCTGTGTGTTGCCTTCTGATTTCTCTGACTCAAGACCTCTTCCGTCGGTCCCACGTTGATGTTTTTTTTCCACCTGCAAATTTACGAAACTTTAATCTAATTTCGTAGTGTGCCTGTTAACTTGAAAAATGACTTGTTCTCATGGACTCAGTATTGTGTAATGAATCAAAACCAATCAGCATACAGAAGAAACAATAAAATGGAGGACAAATCATCATGTGCCCAGAGCAGGGAGATTGCTGAAGGTCTTAGCCAGCAACCTCTTACACAGCTTCTGAGAATGAACACGTGGCTCTTTAAATTCTTCCAGGAACGTGTCATTTTTGCTAAGTTTTTGGGGCAAACAAATTAGCTGGAATCCTGGATGCCTTTTGAGGTTTTATTCTCACATGGACTGTGAAAAGGATTCTGAAAATTGGTTAACCTATAATGTGTCATGGGGTGGATAGAACACCTTAATAGATAATAGCGGTGTGGAACATAGAAAAGAGGACTCTGTAAGAACTAAAACTATTTATGCCTGTGAGTTAGTTTAAAAAAGTTATCATACGCGCAAAACTGCATGTGGGAGAAAAACAAGATGGCCGACCAGAGACACCAGCTGCCAGGTCATCTCAAAAAGAAGGAAAAGTTTTAGATGAAAAAGAAAATACAAAGAATCATAGACCAGCTGCAATTCTGAGGGCAGGGTGCCAGAACCTACAAGAGATTCCACAGGAAGAAGTAGCAGAGCAGAACAAGGAGGAGAAAGATAGCAAAGACAACCCCTGAGAGGCTTGGAGTCCTGAGAAAAGGGCAGGTGGGGGTTTGTTTCTCCCTCCCTCACATCTCTGGCAGTCAGCAGGCTCCCGAGCTGCTGGAGGGCCTTTCTACCCTCAGGGGCTTAAAAGCTGCTGCCGCCAGTGAACTGGGAGCTTCTTGAGGACAAAGCACAAGCCTGCCACCCCCCCTTTGGGGCGTTTCCCATCACCATAGATGTATGCCGAGACAGCAAGCGCCATATTGCTTCTCCACCCACCAAGTACCTTTGAGATTCCTCCAAGAGCTAAAAGTAGACATAACATTTTACCCAGTAATCCCACTACTGGGTATTTACCCAAAGGAAAATAAGTCATTTTATCAAAAAGATACCTACACTCAAATGTTTATTGCAGCACAATTCACAATTGCAAAGATGTGGAATCAACCCAAGTGCCCATCAATTCATGAGTGGATTAACAAAATCTGATATATTTATACTATGGAATAGTACTCAGCCATGAAAAAGGATGAATTAAGGCCTCTTGCAACTATTTGGTTGGAACTGGAGACCATTATCCTAAGTGAACTATATAAAGAATGGAAAAACAAACACCACATGTGCTCGCTATTAAATTGGAACTTACCGATGAGCACACATGTGCACTGAGGGAAGAAAAACTCAGTGGAAATCAACCAGGGGATGAGCAAAAACCTACTGTTTGAGTAATGGGCACACTTATAACCCTGACTCACATATAACAAAAGAGATCTACGTAACCAAAAACATTTGTACTCCTATAATATATTGAAATAATAATTATAAAAAACTGCACGAGGACCATTTAAAAGTGTGTGTCAATAAGTGCAAAGTGGTAAATTTAAAAATTAAACACTTCAAAATGGGAGATAAGCAGAACAGAGGCGACTGCCAAGTAGGATGTGGTCAGGGGGCTTTGTAGCTTTGGAGGTCCCTAGAGGGAGAGGGTAGGTGTGGATGCAGTGAAGCAGAGCAGACTGTCCTGAGTGACAAAGGAATCAGAGCAGTTGGCGACTGCTTGGCTTAGTTGAGGCAGGAGAATGACGCGGGTAAAGGAGCTTTAGCTTTAGCTTACGGCTTTGGGAGGAGGCCTCTTGGCAGAGGACGTCGACTGTCAGGCTGAGACGCAGAGAGCAGGGGCGATAGAGACCCGCTGTAGAAATCTGAGCAGAGGGATGACAAGAGGAAAAACCCCTGCGTGAGGAGTCCCCTCAGCCACTGTCACTGTAGAAGCCACACAGTTAAACCGTAACGCAGCACGTCTTCAATTTAGCTGGTTATTAGTTGACCTAGGGGAATTTTAAAATATACAAGTTCCTGGTCTCTGATCCCAAAGAATTTGATTTAGTAGGTTTGAAGTAGGGCCCAGAAATGCTTAATTAAAAATCCCCTACACTAGGGCTTCCAGGCTTTGCAGAAATGACCTGGGGATCTTGTTGAAAAGTAGATTTGGATTCAGCAGGAGCAGGGTGCAGACACCCACCACCCATCCAGATGTGGGACCCACTTCCTGAGATGATCTCAAGTCCAAAGAACAGTGGAGGTGTAGTGATCTCTCTGGATAAAATTTTGCATTATTTCTTTTAACAGTGTGAAATAAAAAGGTGATTTTTTTTTTTTAGAAGGCCCCAAACATGTCCCTAAAATAATGAGACTATTTCTTTTTTGCATCTCCATAGGAAATCAGTCTTATTGTACTTTAGCATCACATTTCATGGAAAGGGATAAGAAAATCAAAGTCTGAAAGTTTCCCTGGAATATATGAATAATGGATTATTCTTCTAGGTTATTCTTCTTGTCCTAAGAACCAAGCTGGCATTATTTCAAAAGAAAGAGAAGAAGGAAGAAAGAAAAGAAGGGAGGAAGGAAGAGAGGGAAACTCTCTTAGCTGGCTGGAGGGTCACTGTAGGCATTTCTTGATTTGGGAAGAATATAGCAGCAGTGAGAGAGAGGAGACACAAACCTAAACCTAAATTTTTATATATATATCCATACATGTTTATATATTATGATCTGTAGTTACAGCTTATATAATCTTATATACACAAATATAAAAGAGAGAGAAACAACTAAGCTGTCAGAAAGTAAACCATTTGATTCTAACATAATTGTTACAAATATTATAGTTATCTATAATATCTGTATTGTTAATGGAGATTAATATAATTTAATAGATTATAATTATCATCATAGAGTTAATATTATTTGATACCTGCCAGTGGTAGGCAGCGTTTTAAGAACCACACCTGTACCATACTTGATCAAAACAAACTTTTTAAATCAAGCATAGGTACAGCTAAGACTGTTGACCACTCTCAAGCCCACCTTCTAGTCTATGCCCACAAAAATCACATCCTCTTTTTGCAGGCAAAGTTCCTGCTCTTTTCCTGGGAGGGGCCAGGGGTTCTCTGTGTCGTGGCTTCTGTCTGTGCAGGGCCTCCATCCCCTCACCCAGAGCAGCTCAGGAGAAGTGAGGTTTGGCTGCTACCGAGAAGTCCAGGTACTCCTCGGTACTTCCCTTTCCACTGGGGAGAGTCATGAGGGTCCTCAGTGTCAGAACACAAGCAAGGGCAGGGGAGTGAGGCATGGATTCTCGGGACACCTGCAGCAGGTTAAACATCCTTGCAGAATGGCAGTGCATAAACTGCAATAAAATGCACCCCATCCCCTCGTTCACTGTAACCCTCTTATTATCTTGGGCTCAGGTGTGTTGTATGAATATACAATAGTGGGGCTAACAAGATGGTTTGGGGTCACGGAGGGATAAACCGTGGCGTAATCCAGCTCCGAAAGCTGTTCTGATAATGAAAATTGTAGAGCGGTCTTGTGGCTAGTTTTGTAATAAAGATACACAAAGATGAATATAGGTTTCCAGGAATTAATCTGAGAGCATTTGATCCAATTTATACTGGAGTGGCTGCATTGAAGGCAGCTCGGTAGACAGGATTCCAATTTAGCTTGATAGAGTGCTTTGGGATCCCAGGGAGGAAGGGTTCCCTGTAATTGGGAGATGATTTTATTTTTGAAATGCCCATCTCTTGGCTTTGTCAAAGGCCACGCATCTGTCTGCCTCGCCTGTGAATGCAGCCGGGCGCAAGGCACCGAACCCCGTGGTGCAAGCTTCTGGTTCGGCATTCAGCGTGACAGACAGGCTTCCAGTTTTATTCTTTCAGAGGGGACCCCAGGACACACTGCATTTTATTGTTGTGATTGTTCTGTGGACCAAGCAACATTAGACCCACGGAGAAGGGGAGGCTCAAGACAGCTTTATGTTGCCTTCTCCTTCTTCCCTTGCTGTTTGTGACCTGCTAAAAAGTGACCAGGTTTAAGGCTCCTGAGAGTTTTCCTTCTGAAAGCCAGGAGCTTGGGTCTGAGGAGTGTGTGGAAACTGTGCTTACTTTGTCCTTCAAAGTGTGTCATTCTCTGGCAGATGGCCAGGTCGGGGACAGCACTGGAGACAGCTGAATTCAGGCCGTGACTCTTTCAGAACTGGAATTCCTGGCACACTCTTAATAAAACAGCCTCAAACCAACCAAAGAATGTTGACTATGCCTACCTTATTGTAATGTTATCTGTTTGATTCTCTGAGCTGCCGATTCAGGAAAAAGGTTGTTTTTTTCTTTCTTCTTCTTTTTTTTTTTAAAGAATATTTAGATTCAAAACCCGTTTGATGCTTTCGGTTGACTTTTCTTTTTTAAGTGGCATCAGGGAATTATTCTCCTCCAATCCTGCCTGGGTAGCTGTTAAGAGAGGTTTGTGTTAAAACTCCTGTTCTGCTTAAGATTAATCAGAAAACATTTGACTTCTGGCACTTTCCTTTAGAACTTCTGGGCTGCTTCTTTGTTATTTTATTTAGTTCCTTTTCACTGATTTAATTTTTAACCTATATGAGTGAGTTTATATACGTTATCACATATGAGTTATGTATTTACACATCACCATAAAAAAAAAATCATGGTTATTGGAATGCCCTTTTAAGCGCAATTTGAAATGCCTCTATCATGACACAATGTCACAACAACCAAAAAGAAGTTTGTAACACATTTGGATTTGTGTCGTAAATTATCACTTCCTGTTTTCACGTATTAAAAGAGGTGGCTATATAATGATTTGTTGCAGTACGTGGGAATGAAATGTAATTATTGTTGGAAGATTTTTAAAAATTTTTAATACTTTCCTAAATTGTGTGTGTTGGCCTGTATACTATACACACGAGGTGTGTAAGATGTGAACTACCTTTAATAACAAATAAAAAAGCAGTTTGCATTCAGCCAAAAATAGCCCACAGCTAACATGAAGGATGTAGCTCTGAAGCCAACAAACCCAGAGAAAGTTTAATCATTTAGCTTGCAGATTACAACTTAAGGCATTTTTAGAGGATTTTAAAATATATATATCTCCATACTCTGGAATTTGCTTATTACTTATATAAATCACCTTTTTGTTTAGCACAAAAGAACTAAGCTTTTTAGTTCGTTTTTACTTTAATACTATCTGAGCTTAGATTATCTTTGGTGGGAGGTAGGAGTGGTATATCTGGATGCCACAAATGAGGGAAAAAATGCATTTTCAATTGTCAGTAATATTTAATTTCTATCAACAATTTCTTAATTGTTCCCCTGAAAAGCAAAGCTTTAATGTGTCAGCCTAAATTACAATACAAAAGAAATAAAAAATTATGCTGTTAACATTTCCCGTTTTTAGAAATTACTGATTAGAGAAAATTATTCCTTACAATTTCACTATAGAAAAACTATATGTCTAGTCATATCACTACATCGAAACGAAATTAAGGAGAAATGATTTGTTAACACAATGTTTGCAAATTCTTTTTTTTTTTTTTTTTATAAAGGAAAGATTGCAGCATCTAATTTTATTCATGATTTGTCTTTATTAAAAGCTCTTGTCAGGGAATTAAACTTTTTAGGTCTGGGCTTTGCCTTAAAAATACAAAGCCTATCATGATGTTGATCTTATAATAAAAATTAGACTGATTTTAATTTAAAGAGATTTATAAGTGGTTCTCTTAGGAATTTTGTTGTTTTATTCACCAAGTTTGTAGACCAATAGAAACATACCAATGATGTTTAGCTTGCAAGTTAATGAAAACCAAATCCCCTATTGAAATAAACTGGATTTTTTTCTTTTAATATAGAGAAATCATGCCCATGCCTAAGAAACTTTTTAAAAAGAAAAATGCAACCACATTTCTTACATTTTTAAAATCAAATACCATCTGTATCATGGATCTCACCATTTATTTGGGAAAACTTGCTTGCCTAGAATTCAATTCATTCATTTGGTGAAATGGAACTTTTATCAGTGTGATATAAAGGTCTAAATTAGAAAAAAATGGAAGGAATCAGAAAAGCATTTTAATCTTAATTATTCACAGATAGGCATTTTAAGAAACATGCCTAGTGTGCATGAGAAAACCACACCTATGTGGTAAAAGAATCCTAAATCAATGTGTATTTAACTTCACATGAAAGTTGCAAGGCAGAAACCAGCATCCATTAGGGAAACATTATATGGGGTTGCATTTGTGATGGCAATCCCAAAGATTTTTCTGAATCTATTAACTTTTTTGGGTAGCTCGGTGATGAAAGCTGATGGCAAAGCAAGTGTATTTTTTAACACAAATTTGTAAGGATGGCTTTGATATCTTTATCTTTAATGTTTCAAAGAAGCTTTGTGAAAGTCCAGTTGCTGCAAAATGTATACATGGAAAGTTTCAGATCACAGGAAAAGACCTTTAATATCCAAGGAATAACTGGTTTTTAAGCAGAGCTTGGAGAACTGCCTGGCAAGCCTATTTTTAGGACAATAGACCCAGCCCCTTCTGCCCCATGGTACCCTCTGACTTCTCAGGGAGGGGACAATACCAGGAATGAGGAAAATGGGTGACTGCCACTTACAGCAAGTGATCGGTTTGTTCTTTCTCTTTCCAAACATGCAGATTAAGATCATAAAGAAGAGACAGTGGGTTCCTTGTGGGATAAACTGTTGTCAAGCTCCACCCTGGCATCCACAGCATTCGTGTGCTCTTCCGGCCACCCCTGCCTGGGAGTGCGCATGTTTGTATATACAGGTTTCACTGGCAGACCTAATATCCGAATACATAATGCATGATTTTGAAACCAATTTGTTATTGTAATAAAATATTTTTTAGGAATGCATGGAAGTACTCGAGAGGAGAATGTTAAATTATACATGCATTGTGGCCGAGTGGATTCATTTAGCTCAGTCTGCAGGTGAATCTCCCTGTGACCTTGGCACTTGCTGGCTAGTATAGAATAACAATCAAAGCCTGGATTGGAAATCCGACCATTTCCAAATATTAACAACTTCTTTCAAAGGAAATGCTGATTTCAGCATTTATGTTAATGGCAACATCAGTATCTCTTTCAGAGTTTTTTAGGGGAGGGGGAGAATTTTTTTTTTTTAAAAAAGCAGCCAGGATCTTAATAGGATTAAAAGCCAGGCTTTTTATTTTCAAAATGCTAATTTGTTTTCTGCATTCTGTTTTCCTATCAGGGCTTGTTATTCACTACCCTAGGCAGCACAGGCCACCAAAGACTGGCAGAATTGCACTGGTAACCATAGGAAGGTGATATAAAAGGATTCTGTCTGAAAGGAATTCTATATTCCTTTTTTCTTATAAATCAGCTTGGGCAAGAGCATTCACAGAGAAAGAGGGTAGGAAAGACAAAGACACTTGGGTCCCCGGCCTGACTCCTTTCCACTTACCCTTCCGCATTAGGACACAAACTTTAGTCATTAGAGGGGCATTAATTGAAACAGCCTGTGACCCATATGAATCAGACGAACTGCCCAGGCTGGAGAAGTTTGGCTGTGAAGTTGAGTCGCCCGAGGCACATGACATTCCATAATCTGCTTATCTCCAACGCTTTCCAGCGGCAGCTCACCCACGGCTGTCTGTCGGAGCTGAACAGTGGGGCATAGAGACTGGGCCACAACTGAGACTGTAATTTACCATGTAATTTTCTCGAGATTCCCTTGATAGGTTTCACCAGCAAAGAAACTGGCAAGAGAACGGGCCCCTTAAAGGGCTGCTTAGCCCAGTGATGAGTGTGTTGAATGGGATTCACATGGACTTACCTCCCTTCTCTCTTTCCTTCCCCTTCCCTGTCCAATCTGGGGAGGAAGAGAGGACCTGGAAAATCAAGTTCCACCCAGGCTGATGAAAACCGGGTGTAGCAATCTAAAAAGGCTGGCAATTTTGAGCTCGTGTCTGCTTGGCAAACGAGGAGTCCCATTTGGGGTAATGCGTGTTCCATGTTTGGGCACAGCAGGTGTGCTAATGCAAGGCAGATTTCCTCTAGCTGCCTTATTTAGGCGATGTCACAAATGGAAAAGACTATTTAAATGCCCACAAAGACGTGAACAAAAATATTCCGACTCTCAAAACCCTTTTCTGAAAACTAGAAAAAAAAATGGCGAAGGAAAAATGACCCATGCTTTTGGGTTTTGCTCACTTGTGTTTTTAATAGTTGTTTAATGACCTATAAAGTCACTTTTCTAAGAAAACAAACATAAAGGAATTTGGTAACTTAAAAAAAAAGGAAGGTGATGTAGAGACATTTCCTTCCAGCTGCTGAGAAAAACCGAACTGGCCATTTTCTGTGGTGCTTTAAACGGTTTCTGTGGCATTCACCTTTCTTTTCTTCTTGATCGTCTTTGTTGGAAAACATAAATATTTTTCCTGCCAGGACAGTTGGTTTTCTTGGGGTGGTGTTTTGTTTTCTCTTTGAAGGAACAGCAGATGGAAGGAGAGGCGTCATCTATATTTTGCTTAATGCATTGGTTTATAGTCAATGCCCTTTCAGGAAAAAAAAATAATCCTTCCATTAGCATTTCTCACCAAAATGAAGAGTTTGTTCTGTTCAAGTCTCGTTACTGAAAAATTCTAAGGCATATAACATTGCGGCCTGTTGCTATGAAAATGATTTGTGAGTCATGTCTTGATTAAAAGGGCTCTTAGGCTACAAGATACGAAAGCAGATCCTAACTCAGAATAGGAACAAAACAAACAGACGACGCCTGCCAACGTCCTCTCCAATTTTAACGGATATTTTCCATCTGCAAGTGGCAGTTGAATGTGTCCTGTGGAATCTGAGCAAAGAGAAGACACTGGACATTGATTATGTAGAATGACATTGGCCAATGGGAATGATCTGTTTAGAGGAAATGCAGGTTGAAGATGGCTGGTTAGAGGAAGCACCTTTGCAGGGTCCCCAGGAAGGTAGATGGGGAGCTAGCTCTTCCCGGGATGACGCTGACAGCTGTTCTCCATCTTCTTTAAGAGCAGGGCAAGAGAACTTGGGCTTCAAGTGAATGTGGAGATTTAGTTTATGGGAAGGAAAATTGTGAATGCTTAGAATTGAATAGTGTCCCTGCCCCAACAATAACATCCACCTAGAACCTCAGAATGTGACCTCATATGGAAACAGCATCTTTGCAGATGTAATTAGTTAAGGATCTCCAGATGAAATGATCCTGAATTTAGGGTGGGCCCTAAATCCAATGATTAGTGTCCTTATAACAAAAACAAAAAAAAAAAAAAAAAAGAGAAGGAGATTTGAGACACAGAGACACAGGAGGAAGAGGTTGGCGTGATGCATTTATAAGCCGAGGATGTCCCCACCCACTAGAAGCTAGGAGGGTGGGATGACATGTTTCTCCCTCGGAGCCTCCAGAAGGAACCAGCCCTGCTGACACCTTTTGTTTCAGTGTTTCAGATTTCTGGCTTCCAGAACTGTCAGACAATGAGTTTCTCTTGTTTCAAGCCACCAAGTTTGTGATCATTTGTTATGGCAGCTCCAGGAAACTAATACACCCAGAAGTACACCACGCATTTTAGGTATTTTAGGCCTACCAGGAGATAATCCTAACTGGAGAGAAATCTGATTTTCATTTGCTGTCTGCAGAGGCCCCTTGGTTTGGCTGGCAAGACACATGGCTGTCAGGGCATTAGCAGGTCCCAGGACCCTCTGTTCCAAACTGATCTTTTCTCTTAGGGACCAAAAAAAAAAAATTGTTTTTGTATTACTTTTCATACCCCAGAATTTGGCCAAGGATTGCTGAGAACACACAGAGGTTCACCAAGAACCGACCACTTCTCTGATCGAGCAATGCAAGTTAGGCACACGCTGTAAGTTCCACTGATACATTGAGAACTCCCTAAATCGGCCGATGTTGATAAATGAAAGCCCAATTGAGATTTTTTTTTAACATAAAAAGAGAGTAACCTGTGTAGTAGAGTAGAACAGAACACTAACCCTAGACTTGGAAGCGAGACCTAGATTGGGCTGAGTTACCTTGGACAAGTCCCTTAACCCATAGAAATTTTATTTTCCTCATTTATTTAAAAAAAAAAATGGGACTTGCTTATTTCCCCCTGAGTTCTGAGGAATAAACAAGGTCATGTGTATGAAAATGACTTGTAAACTGTTAAGTGCCCTGAAGACCTTAGGTATTTGAGGTCACCTTTGGGAAAAGGACCCACAGTTAATTTCTGACCCCTTAGCACCACCTTGTGTTCAAGTCACTACTCTTGAGTTTTAGACTTCGACCTCACGAAATGGACTAGAGGCCCTTGAAGTATTCACCGGTGTTTTCTTCCTAATGCCATCAATGTGAAAATAAAAGAGTAAAACTGAATAAACTATCGATGGCCCGCACAACTTCCTTAGAATTAGCCTCAGATACAAATGTCTGATGGAACGTGTTTACTCAGAAAGCATGACAGCTGAGAGGCATTCCCAAAAACATCAATTCTAGTATTTTTCCCCCCTAAGAGAACAAAGAGACACCTCAAAGTTAAATGCATTGCTTAGCTACCAGCATTTAAGACCATCATGTGGAGATGGCAGAGTTTTGGAAATCTGTCTAATTCTTACAACCTGAGCACACTGGACACAAGGCGTGGAGAGATCTCAGCAGCAGAATTTTGAAGCATAGGGAGTAAGAATGAGTTAGGCTAGAAAACCGAGCCGGTGGAAGGTCTAATGTCAGGGGCTGGCCAGAGGGCCTGATTAGACAGTTAGTGCTGAGTTTGAGCCGGGTGGCATGGGGCTGGCAGCAGATGGGGAGGAGGAGATAGGGTCTTGAGCTCATGGCAATGACTGTGATCTGATGCAGTGATGTTGGAACTCGCATCTTGGTAGGATACTTGCCATATTAATAAATTGAGGATAGAGGAAGTTAGTCCCATCTTCAAGGGATGGAACCCAGGGTTGGTGGCAATGGAGATGGGGCAGGGGCTGTCATCTTGGAAGGGAACTCAGGTGCAAACCAGGGTATCAGGTGGATTGGAAGTGTGTTCTTATATCTTTGAATGGGGGCAGGCAGTGGCTCTGAGGGCTTGCAAGTACCAAGCCCTTGGCCCAGGGAAGCTGGGGTCATTGCAGGCAGTGAGGGTGGGGATTGTGATACGTGGCCGCCAGGTTTGTTTAGAATCAGGATGGGCGTGGGTGGAGAGTTGATTCAAACCCAAAGGTCAAAGGTCTTCTAGACTTCTAGATGGGGACTTGTGACAAGGTAGGAAGTACATGCCTGGCTCACCCTTGTCCTGGCCCTGACCAAGTGACAAAACCATGCTCCGACTTACAAACAGGATCTCTTACAATTTGTCTTTGGTCTGTCTTTCTGTGTGTCCTCCTTCAGATTATAATCGGTGCTGTTTTTGAATAAAATCATCCACTCACTTCTTTGTTTTAAAGAAATTCCAAAGCAATACTGTTGAGTCACTTGAGGATTTGATTTAGTAATCTTCGTCTGACACAGTGTTATATCATTTCCTTCATGGGTATTTTGCCTTCCCACATCATAGACTCCAGGCTCTTTGAGGATATTGTCTACACTTTAAAAAAAATTTATTTTTTCCTTTTGAAAAAAAGGAATCCCAGGACTCAAAAATGAAAAACGTTCTAAGAAGTCGAGTCTGAGTGCATGAGCTATTCCAGGTGTTAATCAATTGCTTTTGCATTTTGACAGGTCGAAGGGCAGGGGTGGGGGAGAACAGGATGGAGAGTGGGAGGATGGGGGTGATACTGCACTTAGAGTTTTGCTGTTTCACTCAGCACGGAGCCAGGCAGGAACCAATCACAGCCCCTGCTACTGTAGATTACCATGTGTGATATTAATGCAGTGGAAATGGGACCTCTAAGACTGCACTTTCAGAGGCTAATCACCTTCTTTAACACTCCCTCCATCGACCAAGTCTTGGTCTTTGTCTTCATTGGTAAAGACCCTGGGGTAGTACCGCTGGTTAACTAAAATTTTCCAGCGCGATATTTCGAATCACTGGCATCAGAACTGCCACTGAATGGTTTACAGTATTTCAAGCAAAGGTCTCTTTTATTGCAGGCAAGGATTTTCCGCTTATCTTCCTGTAATGGCGCAGTAGCTTTGCTAGGGGGTGGATTCTGAAGTATCACTTAACAGCAATCCATTTCCTTAAGATTCTTGATAACATGGTTTGTATTTCACCCCTAATAAACAGGACTAGTTTCCTAGAAAGGCTTTTAAAAACACAGGAGCATTTGATTTGCCTGCATTCTTTTTTTTTTCCCAAATAATTTTGTTTGTTCTTTTGTGACCCTCTCCTTGTCATGTTAAAGCCAGCTTTGAAAAGGGAGACATCTCCTCCGACTTCACTTGGTGAGACAAGTGAATGAAGATGCTACTCATAGCCTCTTCTTAGATGAAATCCAGACGTGGCACTTTGCAATTCAGAACTGCAGGGCACAGCCGTTACCCTAGACTATTGTAGTGACTACTGTGACGGAGAAATTCCCGAGACAGGTGCTATCTTGGCAGACTCTAGGAAATACTCAGACCCAAAAGGCATTCCCCCAATCCCAAATATTTTACTATAACACATACATTTACCAGACTGCCTTTGAAGGGGGATGTTAATTACCGCATCCCACTTGGATGCTTAAAAATGGGTTTGCTCATATTGAAAGAGTTGCTATGCAGATTTTTAACTTGCTTATTATTTATTTCGGCACTTTCTTCCCAAGAAAGGAAACTTGGTTTGTTTCAGTTGGCCATTTTTCAAAGTTGAGGTGCAAACCTGCTCTGGAGTACAACGGAGGACCCCTTAGCACAGCTCTGTCATCCTGATGCCCACAGAGATCTGTCACATACACTGCAAGGGTCTGGAACAATTAATATGGACTTTTGATTAATATTAGTGTCATAGACCTTGGTAGTTTTGTTTCCTTTTCAGGAATAAGCCCATGTTATATTAGGCAATGAAATTTTATTATCATCAGCAGGGAAAAGAGAAAGATATCACTGGGGAAGAATTAGTTGTCTTAAGTGAAATATAAGAATAATAAACTCTATGTTGCATTTGATACATTTCAAATCTGTGATCATTTGACTTGGTGAGGGGAAATTTTAAGTTTCCGTTGCCTTTGCACAAATTTTCTAAATACAGACCATGACAGAATATGATAGAGCATTTCTAAACTAAAGTAACTAAATTGTTTTAAAGGGTTTAAGCTAATTAATTTTGATAGGCAAGTATTTAATGTATATTACCTGCATCTCCTTCTTAAGGCCTTCTACTAAGAAACAGTTCTTTCGTGTCTGGAGATTTAGGTCATTGTACATACAGTAAAAGTCATAAAACTAAATTTTCATTTTAAAAAAAATCACAGAATTCAGATGTTTCATGAAGAGTGATCTTAACACATACTTCCCCTCTGCACATGTATGGAAGGTGAAACATGTTACCCACTTCAAGTCTACTGTCAGGAGGAAATTCTAGAATTCTAGTCTCCTGCCTCTGAAAACAAAATTGGTTCTAATCTGGAATAGGGTTGCCAGATTTATTTATTTATTTATTTATATTTTTTATTTTACTTTTTTTTTTGAGACAGAGTCTCACTCTGTTGCCCAGGCTAGAGTGCCGTGGCATCAGCCTAGCTCACAGCAACCTCAGACTCCTGGGCTCAAGCAATCCTCCTGCCTTAGCCTCCCAAGTAGCTGGGACTACAGGCATGCGCCACCATGCCCGACTAATTTTTCCTATATATTTTTAGTTGTCCAGCTAATTTCTTTCTATTTTTTTTTTTAGTAGAGACGGGGTCTCGCTTTTGCTCAGGCTGGTTTTGAACTCCTGACCTTGAGCGATCCACCCGCCTCGGCCTCCCAGAGTGCTAGGATTACAGGCGTGAGCCACTGTGCCCAGCAGGGTTGCCAGATTTAGCAGACAAAACTACAGTACACCCAGTTAAATTTGCATTTCAGATGACCAACAAATAATTTCTTTTTGATATAAGCTTATCTAAAATATGGAACATCCTTATACTAAATATTTTAATATATTATCTGTGTATGTAGTACATCCTGTATGTTGTCTGGTAGCCCTAATTAGGGATTAATTTGGAGTATGTTTATTCCTTTTCTCTAATGATTTCATACTATTTTGCCTATCTGGTTAATTAAAGCTTGCAAGATCTTTTAAATAAGGAACAGGGTACCAAGTCCTGGGCCCACGGAGTGTTTTAACTTGTCCTGTCTCTGAGCTGACACACCATAAAGTGGCAACGACACAACACGCAAGTGAAATTTCAGAGGTCATACCACAACACGCAGGCTTAGGACCCTCCCATCTCCTGCTTATGGAAACCTTGTTTTTAAGTCACATCAAGTGCTGTTGTGCCCCATGTGCTGTGGACCTAGTCGAGTCCAGGGACGACTGCTGAATTCCCCGCCAGGGCCGCTCCCTCAGCTCCCAGGGGTCCCCCAGTGTTTTCATCATTGTGACCTGGCCCTGCTCCAAACCTACCTCGCAATTAAGATGACGGTGGCGATGATTCAGGCTTTATGAAGTGCTGGCTTGATAGGGTAACTTAACTAAAGAACTACAGAGCCATAAATGTAAGGAACAGGCATGAAATCAGGGTGAATCTTGGCATCGAGAAAGCATTTAAAACTCGGTGCTGTCAGTGTCTTTAGGATGAAATAGCGTTGTCTTTGGAAGGGGCTCTGCGGCCCCTACGAATGCTGATGAGTCTCACCGTGGGTGACGTTTTTGTTTCCTCCACTACTTGTACGTGGGAAGGAGGAGGGGCGAGGTTCTGAATTTTCGTGTGATATTTGCTTAGAGGTAACGCACTGAGACTCTCTGGCACATTGGTGGTCTCTAAAACAGGCCTCGGAAAGGTTCCTGTCACTGAGAACATGTCAACCTCTTGCAACTCCCTTAACATTTGGTGCAAAAACCAGTCTGTGGGAAACAGTGAAAGGAAAAAGGGAAGAAACCTGAAAAACAAGCTTTGATCATCAAGGTACTGGGTTTTGTTTTTTTTTAAATTTTCCCCCCTCAGGTCTTTAGTGGATAAAATGTCAGGTGAAACCAACCCTTTTAATTCTTATATTAAATCCAGCTTTTAATAACAAGCATCCTGGAAGAAGAACAGATAATATTTGTCTTGTGAAACCTAACAGCCCGGTTCCCTTCCTGCACGCAAACCCGCTCCCAGGACTTGGTCATGGGCTTGGGCCTGATGTGTTCTTCGCAGGTGCTCCAGGTACTTAATTCATTGGATCCAGATGCTGATTCTCGACGGTTTTCTCGCTGTCCCTGCATCCCTTCCCACAGAGGGGATGGCGGCCGAGAGAGGGATCAGAGAGAGCCATAGTCAGTTAAGGACCCCTTTAGTTCAAGACGTTCTGCCATGTGTTCTTGATGCTCCTATGTTTGTCTCAGACGTGGAGCATTTGCATGTGGCCAGCAAGGAAACGTAGACGGGAGGGCAGATGTCCTCAAACACAGCTGCTTGAATTAGATGCAACATCTGGACCCGAGAGAAGCATGGGTCCAGATCGCTGTTGCTCACTCCTGAAAACTCGATAGGTGGCCTGCTGTCTCCTAAACTGAAATTGGAAGGGCTGCGTAGACCTGAAATTACCTGGAAGAGGGTAATGTTATCAAGGCCCAGTGTCACGTGGCTGTTTCCATCAGCCGGGTTTACTGTCCGTCAGGGCACTGCCAGCCCAACCCTCGAATTGTACTTGGAAACAGGGTGGGAAGAGAGGCAAGAGGAAAATAAAAGTAAAAACGTTCTCTTCTGTGTATGGGGGGTGAAGAAGAGGGGTGCTGGTGAATGCAGAGCTCCTCCTTGGAGATTTGGGGTTCACCCCTTCACGGTGGATCGTCCAGCACCTGCCGCCATCCTGGTCCTTGTTCAGAGCAGCCCTGCGGCTCTCCGTACTTCATCCACTTGTCCCCCATCTGCTTTTGCAACGAGAACTAAGAATGGCCCCGACAGTCACTCCAGGCATTGTGGTAAAAAAAAAAAGAACAAACCTCAAGCCTCAATCTTGTTTGACAAGGGGAAGAATTGCCCTCCCAACACATGGTGCTGGTATGGGGGGATGCTTTCCTTCAGAAAGTTCCAGGCACTTTAGCTCTCGGAGCACACGCACCATTTATGAGTCAACGTTGTCCTCGTTTATAGGGGGTCTGTTTTCTTTCTTTCTCTCTTGCAGAAACCTGTTATTCAGTGGGCTATAAAATGGAAAATAAAGATCAGAGGTAGTGGAAATAATATAATGTACCTGGGTAGAGACATTAGAATTCTGCCGTAAAATGTAAGGCACTCAGAAATTTGCACCCTATTATTTCACTGTGGCCTGTTGGGAAGCTGTTCTTCCTGCTGGTCCTTTTGGCCTTGCTCTGGGACATCTTGGTACAGCGGTGTTCTCCCGTCCCTTAACTCTGCTAGCTTCCCAAAGGAGCCAAGGTCCATGAAGGACCACTTGAGATGACAAAATTTGGTTTTCTGAGTTATGATGGCTTTGAGGCAGATCCAGATGCTGTGTCTCACCCAAGAAAGCTCCAGAATGGCTTTGGGTCCCCCCCTGCCCATACTGAATGGTGTGATTTGGGGTTTGGATTACAGCAGGTAGATGTTTTTGTTCAGCCCCTCCTATGGTCTAACAGACAAGACAAGACCAACAGATTGTCTCTTTTCCCAAAGCCCCATTCCTCTTGGCCGTATAGCCCTGCGTGTTTGACTGTGTCCGGCAACCTTTGTCCAGGGGGGTTCTGTCTCTTCTGGGCGGTCTGCGCTCTGCAGGGTCAGTCCCGAATGACAAGAAACCAGACGAAAGGGTCAGCCATGCCGTGGGCCCTAATTCCTCCTGCCTGCCCTTGGGTCTTCAGCTGTCGCAGGCCACAGGAGCCTTCCTAAAACTCATCCTGTTATAAACAAATCCTCCAGTGGAGGACGGTCTAGCAAGCAGGCTCGGGAGTGGGGTTAAATGCACCCACTCAACACCAGGCATCAACCCAGTCGGATTGAAGTCACCTCTCAGAACTCCTCCGTGTGGTCCCCATGGATCACCTTCCCTTTCTCTCTAGTCTCTGTCCTTACCCTCCCCCCACCCCGCCCCCCACAAAACCCCAATGGGTTTCTCTCCGGAGAACAATGAGCTTCCGTCTTCGGTGCCATCCAGAGCTCGGGGGGAACGCGGAGGTCAGCGTGGCAGGCTGTACAGCTTTCTTTTGAGGCAAACAGATGGTGAAGGTTAAATGACAGCTCTCTGCCTGCCTCTTTTGAAGTAATTGGAGATAATTTGTATTTTGAATCCGAACTTGACCATTGTCAGAAGGGAAGAAGGTTAATGTGGAAACGATTTTACATTAGCCCTGTTTCTTGGCCACCCGTCCTCCGTCCTTTGCTCGCCTCCTTCGGATCCTTGTCGCTTTAATCCTTGCTCCAGGCAATGGGTAAGATTGTCTCTGGGCTCCGGTGTGCCTCGTTTTAGGCTGTGGCTGTTATGAAAGCCAACAACAGCTTATTAAGGCCAGTGATAATCTCTTCCACTGATGCCTTGTTGCTTTCCATGGGTCCAATTAAGGCCACGCATGGGAAACAAGATCTTGTAAACCCAGGGCTCCTTACCTAGGACCGGTTGCAAACTAACGCTCAGGCTGCTGCTTCCTCGTCTCTGCTTCCCGGCACAAACCGACTTCCTATCACAGAGAGCAGTGTGTCTGCGTGTATGAAAGGGACATGCTTGTCTTTCCCTGCCTGCCACCCTGCCTCTCCTCCAGACACTTGAAAAAATCTGTTAATTTCAAAGCCTGGCTTTGGGACCCCCTCTGATGGGAAGCGTGATAGTGTTTACCTCTTTTCAAAGAATTTACGGTACTTCCTGAAATCCCACTGGCGAGGCAAGGAGTGGGAGGAAGAAAGCCCCTTAAAAATACGAAATGCCTTGCATGTTCTAGAAAACAGTCTTAAGAGAGAGGCGTGTGGATTTCCCTCCTCTTCCTCCTCCTGTCAAATTCTCCCAGAGCCAGCGGGTTCTTCCAGTAAAGGGGAACAGGGAAAGAAGTTGGATAGAATTGTGAGTTTTCCGCCTATGGGAGAATCTATGGGGGAAAGATGCTGCCTCTTGGAGGCGGCCATGATACGAATCTGGCTAACTCATAACTGTGGCATCTCAGAGCCTATGCTTTCACGGTTAAGCACCATCCCTGGGAGGCTGGCTACTCCAGGGGCCTCTGGGTAGGACAAGCAGTCAGTCACCTTTTATCCTGTGCCTCTTGAGTGTAAACCATCGGAGGGAAACACGACCACCAACTGGGTGAGGATAAAAGCCAGTCCTTCCTATGTCGAGGTCTATAAGGCAGGAAATTAGCAACCATTTGTCATCCAAAGAATCTTAACATAAGAATTAATATTTTTTAAAAAATGGAAGTTGTATTGTAAGCCAGCATGACAAGTTTTAATCCATAGACTCCAAAGAGAAGGCGGGAAAGTGAAGACTGAGGTCTGTCTACAGCATGTTTAAGTGCTATTTGCAACTGAAGTGCCGAAGGCAATATTGTATTTTATTCATATACATCTGGTTTATTATGAAAGCACATTTTCCCCCCCACTAACTTGGAGAAAGAAAAGAAGAGATTGTCGTGTGATTCCTGGCTTTTTCTTAACCATTCAAAGTAAAGAAATGGCTGCAAAACCTTTAGAAGCAATTCAAGCACCTTGGTGGCTTTCATCAGACGTTCTCTGTACAAGGAAAAGGGAAAAAAAAATCATTCTATCTTTTTATTTTTACTTTGCTTTAATCTTATTTGATGATGTCTCAACAGGCTGGGACATGCTTTCTTGGATGGCAATTTCCCTGCACCATATGTGTCTCTCACAAGATAGCACAGTGAGATGAATCTTGGCAGGAAGAGAACTAAACACATCGACAAAGAAAAGAAAAAATTTATTTACTTAACTCCCTGTTGCCTGCATACATTTCCCCCCCTGGTACTGCGGCTCCCGGTGCCACAGTTCAGACTCAGTTTGTTACAAACAACTGTGCGAAATACGGACCCCTATTTATCACGTTTTCTGATCATCTGCCCTAGTTTTTCTGAAAACTCATTTTAAGCATTTCAGGCATCACATGATGAAACACGGTGAACGGAAAGAGAAAATCTGGTTCTCCCCTAGACCCTTTAAAAAGTGGCAACAACCCCCTTCTTCCCCACCCTGCACCCCTGGGGTCTACACTGCCAGCGAGCCAGGTGGGACCCTCAGTCCTGCTAGATGCACTGTTGGTGTCTTACACTCATGTTTGCTTTGGACTTTGGGTTGCCATTAGGACGTCATTAACAAATTAACATGACCAGTCTATGCAGGATATATTGTAGTCTAATAGCTGCCAATTATATATAAAATAAGCTATTGCCACTGGCAGTGGAGGTGACCACTGGTTTAGGCTATATTGGAAAATGGCTCTGATATGCCAGCATTTCATCACTCACACCGCAGGGACCAAGAATTGTTTCAAAGGATAGGCCAGTGCCCTGGTCTGGACCCTTTGATCACTTTTAGATGAGGAGGGGACATTGTTTGCTGTCACACATTAGGGTCATGGGGGCTACAGTTCCTAATGACAATGTTGAAACTATGAAATGTGTGTATTTTTATGTCGTTTGATGCTTTGGGAGAATATCCCAGTGACCTTGTTGTGACCTCTAGTGACCTCTAGTGAACTAGAGCTTAGAGAATGAAGCTCACTGAACCATTTCAAAATGTGTTGAGATTAAGGTGAAACCCAAAACTAAATAAAAACTATAAATAAGGAATACATTTCATCAGACACTATTTTGAGAAAAAACAAACAAACAAACACAAAACAAAAAGAAAAGAAGCTATAAGGCTTCTTTTCCAGGTAAACAATTTAAAACATTCGGAAGCATTGTTTTATTGGGGCAAAATGTCCATGTTTGATTTTTTTCCATGGAGTCAGTGAGTGCGTAGAATACACAGCACTTGTCACCCCTTGGATCAGAGTCGCAGGCGATGTGATCAAGACAGTTTGCAGAGCACGGCGGAATGTGACAAAGGGTGTTTGAAGGATACAGTTTCCCTGAAATACTCAGGCTGTGGATGTGAATGGGCAGTGTGAGAAGGAGACTTAGGTCACAGGAAGAGGGAGTTAAATTCAGAATTAGCTGCCTTCAGGTGTGCATGCTGACGGGTATGTGATTTTCCAGGAATCTCACAGGCGGACAGATCAGTCTAGAGCAGGAAAATCTAGTGGTTGTTTTTTTTAATACATAAAAAGCAATATAAATGCAACACAACAAACAGGTATCTAATGTTCTTTTGCTACTGGACAAAATGCCTTTCTTCCCTCATTTGTACTGATGTCCTCAGAGAACAGAGTTCAGAGAAAATTCAGGCTTCTGGCTCTCAGAAAAATATCTAAGATTTTGTGGTTGTGTAGAACCCATCCCAACTCTGCTGCTTTTTCATTTGGAATTCTAGTTGTGGTGAGCAAATGAGAGTGTAAATGTGGAACTGCAGTTTCTAACTGGTTTCAAAGCCAAGGCGATTTTATTAATTTAGCAGATTCCCTGACTTATACATTTTTAGCTTTTGCCCCTGGAAATTTACATTTGGATCAGGATAGAATGATCATTTTTTAATGAAATGGCAGAATGTTAGTCAATATAGATTTTATGGCTAATTTTTCAATTACTAATGGGATACTTATTAGGTGCTAAAAAAACACATACAGGGCGTAATAGATATATATTTCTCTTAATTGTGCACTTGCTTGGCTTTGCAAATGGAAAGGAAGAGGTGGGGAAATTACGGAAAGCAGGGTGGAGAGAGGAGGTTACTGGCAATGATCTAATTTCCCTTTGGTCTCTTGTCCCACTAAAAACTCAAGACTGGCCCCATTATAAATACCAGATCAATGCAATTTATTTCTTGAGTTAAGGCTCTAGTTAGAAGTCTGTTTGGATGAGATGAGTAAAAAGATGCTTGACTGTGTGGTCTCTCCCTCTCTCTCCCCCACCCCATTCTCTCTCTCTCTCTCTCTCTCTCTCTGACACACACACACTCTCATTTACTCACAGGACATATCTATGCTGGAATTATTTATATCCTCCCAACATAAAACATCAAGATGGAGTTAGCAAATGTTGATGATACCTGTATAAATGTATACACTGTGCACACTATAGTAACTGTACATTGAAAGAAAAATGAGCTGCTCTTTCAAAAGCCTACCAAAACATAACCCCCCTGAAATTATTTGGAATCTCTGAATCCACAAAAATCTTGCTTTCAAGCTTCAGGGACAGTATATCACAAGGTGGGGTGTAGGGATATGTTTTAATTTATCCAGTCTCTCTGGGATGAAATGGTACCTAAATCAATATGAAAATGAGCTGTAAACGGCATGGTTTGATAAATTAGCTCCTTTTAGAAGAAATACTTCTGAATTTTAGCAAGCTCTAATCTAGAGGTTCCAAACTGCATTAGGAGACAAAGAATATGAACTCTGGAAAGGTCTCTCAGGTTCAGATAATGCAAAGTAGACAATGAGAACCTGACATTGACTCCTCCTCCTTCTCCTTGGTTAAACAGATCCCACTGACACTTCCTTATGTATCAGAAGGGGAGTTAATAGTTCAGTAACTACATTATCTTTTTAATTCAGTTTTTACTTTTAAGACAAAACAGATGCATCATTTGGTCAAATTAGTTAGCTCATTTGTGCTAAGTTTTTTTTTTTTTTGCTAATTATGCACTTAATAACTGATATTGTTCAATGAATGAGAGTTGTTTCTGTTAGATTCAGTTTTTTATTGTGGGGGCCTTTGAAAAATCCCCTCTCATTTTCCCTTCTAATGCAATATCAGTTAATTCTCAAGAGGGATCCAGACAAGGTGTTAAAACTAGGATAAAAGCATTTTAATACCAGAAAATCTGTTCTGTCAAACCAGAGGCCGTTTTGCTGGTGGGAAAGCAGAAAAAGTAAACAGTAGCGATCTCTCGTGTAACAGAAGATTTAGGTATAATTTGTTTAAATAGTAGCAATAATGATTATTAATTCAGCCTTTGAATGTTAACAAAGACCTGGTTTTTGTTAGTTTGTGCTTTAGATTCATTTCCAAGCTCAAGTTTGTTTTAGGCTAATGCTCCCATCAATGGGAAATGCAATTAGCTTGCGATTCCCATTCCCCTCTCCCCTGCCTCCAAAATATATTTGATGTTTGGGAGTACAAAATAAAATAATTCCCTTCCAGAAGACGGCCTGGGAAACCTAGTGATCACAACAGAGTGAATTTTTGTTGAATTCTTCTCTACTTCCCTGGGAAACAATACGAAATTCTTTTTGTTCTTTGCCACAGAAGGTATAACAAATGGATTTCAAAATACCTGCACTCTATAAGCAGTGCTCAGAAGAAAGAGAAAAAAAATCAAAGCAAGAAATAAAAATTACAAAATGGTAGAGCCCGGACCACTTTATCCACAATTTGTATCTGACCTCGTTGAAAAACTCTGTGAAGGATCATGGTGGCTTGTTTTTTCTTCCTTTGACACTGAAACATTCAAACTAGTTTTAGTTATGTTTTATCCTGTTTGGTATAAAAGGGACAGAATCCCTAGGGGACCTGACCGCAGGGACCCCCGTGTGTTCTCCAAAAGGCAACCCCCGCGCAGGGCTGGCTGTCAACACAGGCGGACTCAGGGCAGGGTCCATCTTGTCCCGTCAAGTTTATCGTCCACTCCATCAAAGGGTCTAATGGTCAGCAAAGGGGGCTACATGTGTCCCCTGTGACCTGACATTAACGGAGTGGACTGGTTTAAGTGTTACTGAGGGTGTCTCAGAATGATTTGGACGCCAATACCCGTTTCCCTCAATGAGCCGTCATTTGGGTCATGACTCAATACAGCTTTGCCCTGACACGGCCCAGCCCCAAAGCACTCCTGGGGGACCTGGCCTCACCTCCGAGACCAGCAGACAGCAGGGCTGATCAATGCCCTCTGACAACAAGTGAAACAATCACCTTTTCCCTCACCCTGCCACCCTTGGCACCTCCCACCCCCTCGCCCCTTGGACCAGCTTGAAAATGATAAAGATAAATTGTGTTATCTGAACATCCAGCCTGACACGGAGAAAAGACAGGTCGAGTGAGGAGACCCACCCAGTTTGTCTAGAGTCTTAGATTCCAGCTTTTTGCTGCTCATGTAATTTTGATGGGGGAGAAAAATATCAGTCTGTATATCAAATGTAGAGCTCAACTGATCCAGAAAAAGGGGGGGAAAAAAAAACGCCTGCAGTTGTGGTGAATATTTTCTGCTCAGATTTAAGCTGGCCTATAAACATTAGCTTTGTAGGTGTTAAGGGGACCCGGGGCATTTTCTGTGTCTGCACTGGGATTTTGACAAAACCATATGCATAGGAAATAAATTTAAATTATAAGGTTCTTTAAGAAGCAGAGTGTTTTTCAAAAGGAAACCAACAACATAATACTGATGTGAGAAATCTTTAGAAAAAAGCTTGAAATACTTTTAAAAAGAAGATTCCCTGCAGAGTTCTAAAATAACCATTTAAAGCAGTTTTACATTCCTATTTATTTGGATTTGAAATAAAACTAAGAAGACAGAAAAATGTAAATATTCTCTTCCTATCATGACTGTTTTTTTCTTCCTGATGTTAAGAAAACAAGAACCTGTAATAAAACCCAAGTAAGGAGAATGTATATAAAAATATATAAAAAATATTTGAAATGTATTTGAAATACTTAAAAATAAGTGGGTTAAAATGTTTAAGAATTATGATCCACTTACTAATGATAATGCTATTTTTCATATTGATTCCAATGTAATATTTCTTCATAAAATAGTTTTAAAATCATTTTCCTTTAGGCAGAAAAGGGAAAAAAATTTCTATTAGATTGAGACACCTGAGAGAATAATTACGTCTGAATATTTAAAAGAAAAAAAGTATGTCAAAAGAAAATTTAATTTCAAATCATCACCTTTTGAGTAATTTCTAAATGTCCCTTTTATAATTTCTGAGAAGTAACTAAAATTTCATATATACTTAAAAAAAAAACACCCAATACTTGTTTTCATTTTTTAGCGCTGAGAGCTGTCTCCACTTGTATTTTTTTCATCTGCTGAAGTGAACTGGAAAAATAAATGAATGGGAAAAGAGTCACATCGTTATGTTTTTAATCGAGAATTATAATTTACTAGTGCTTTTTATCATTTGATGTCTAATTTGTTTACACAGCAATTCAGAAGCACATTTTCTTTCTGTAATCATTTATACAGGTTATCTTTCCTTCTTGGTTTTATTAATATTTTTTTCTATTTTGTTTACACCTTCTAATGGAGTGGATGGAGTCAGTACATTGTATATACAATGTTTCTTTGTGTTATTTCAAAAGTAGTTTACACTGTTCCTTAAAGATGGTGTTTAGAAAAATGTACCTATTTGTGTGAGTTATTTGTAACAAAAGAGTGAAGCGCATTTTATTCTTTGTATACTAGCATTAATAACAGTAATATCTTCCTGTCTAGAATCACAAATATTTATTATATAATTGCACTTAACCAAAAAGAAAGAAAGAAAGAAAGAGGCTAAACACCCAAAGTGTCAAAAGTCAAGCTTAACAAATTTAAAAGCAATGAAATGAAAGCCCAGTTAAGCACAAAAGGTCTTTTTTTAATTTAGTGAAAAGCTATTGCAAGGACTCAAGAAGACGAGATCTGTGCCTCCAGTATTCGGTTTATTAGGTCCAATGCTCGTCTTCAAAGGAATATCACAGCCGTGTGGCATTTAAGGATTTAGAGGAATCCTGAGAATTTGAGTGCTTTTTGCCAAAATGGATTCCGTGTGCACTTTAGCCATGAAAACCGATTTAGGATCTTTTACTCAATCTTTTTCCCTCCGGCTCTATTTGTACATTTAGATAACTACAAAATTATCAGCCTGCAGAGGGAGAGAAATCAAGGAGGGGTGGGTGGGCTTGAACAAAAACCATACATACTAGCAAAAGAAAAACCAGACTCCTCTGTTTACAGTGAGGGGTGTCCAAGTGTGGGTACAGAGCTTACCCAAACAGGAGCCTGAAAGTTTTCAGATGCTTAGGCAGCATTTGGGTAAACTTTGATTTGCTCAAACATATAAAGATGTTTGTAAATGGTTTTAAAGTAATATCGGGCATTGTGTCTATGTTCAGAAGTTCCCAAGTAATCAGGAAAACCATATTTCTGCCTCACTTTTGAAATAGTAGTAGCTACAAGAATATAGTGTGGAAAGATCCCGAGTGTCTGAGTGGGACAGCCAGCAGGGAAGGAGCCAGGACATGCCACCAGGGCAGACTTGGTGTGTGTCTATGAAGGACAAGTCTCTTTCTTGACTCAGGTTTAAATAAGGCATTTTAGAGCGAAAGTTCAGATAAAAAGAGCACAAAGTCGACCTTGTGTTATGAAAATTAAATCCTAGTCACTATCAAGATTGTTGCCAGCCAAAGCTATGCCCTCCACTTGGGAACCCCCCCACCTCCTCCTGTCCATGGGTGAATCCTGGTGCTGGGGTGAGGAAGGAAAGTGGCAAAGATCTGAAGAGATCTGATTTGGGGATGAGGGCTTCTGGTCCCTGGCACTAAAGCAATAGTCAAAGAAAGGGAATGCTTCAGAAGGGGCTGAGAGAAAGCAAAGTCTGAACTTTGAACAAAAGGAATGAAGTAGGATTTAATTTAAAGCAGGGTATTACTTTCTTTTTATTAGCTTTGATTGTACAGTTTTCTTTCTTCCTCCCTTTCCTTCGTCCTCTCTGTATTTAATTTAAAGGCAATTTGGTAACACGGGGCTTGCTCTGTAAATATAAAAATAGAATAGTACAATAGCAGGAGGGGAAGAAATGGGGCATGTACCCTTGCTACGAAAATCACTGAATTTTTACACAAAGAACAAATCTCTCCATCCTACATTGTCATTAGGATAGAAAGATTTTCTTTTCTTTTCTTTCTTTCTTTCTTTTTTTTTTTTTTTTTATCATTTCAATATAAGAAAAGGACCCCTCTCAAGATGAGGTTCCTGCTTCTGCAATGTTGGATATGTTATTATTATAAAATGTGGTTATATTCTCTGCCTCTTACATTAACAATGGGGACAGGGGTAGGGGGTGGGTCGGAGGGGCCTGAAATGACAGAATGAGGGACACACAATAGGATGGCCGTGACTCTGAACAAATAAATAAAACATGTGAATCACAGTCTCTGCCCTACCTCCCTCCCCGCCTCACCCCCCAACTGTGATTAAATTTGCTGTGGTCATATCCCAAATGTCTGCCTGATTAAAAAAAAAAAGCAGCAGAAGAAGAAGCAACAGCAGCAGCAGCAGCAGCACCCAAAGCCTTTTCTCACACCGTGGCTTAAAGCGAGGACCCTTCCTGGGGCTGGCAATCTCCACTCCTGCCAATCAATCCTACGAGCACAGACATGCAAGCCACTTTCATTAGCGACAATACTCCACATCTGATTGCTGTCCTCCCCCGACCCCCCAAAAAGAAAAAAAAAACCAAAAAAAAAAAAAAAACAGTTAATCAGAAAGTTAGGAATGGAAATTAAAAGAACATACTGTATATTCTTGTCTGGTATGAAAATTCTATAGCAAAAAAGTTAGATGTTAAAAAAAATACTTTAAGTAATTAAAGAGGAAAGTGCTTAGATAGCCTTTCACCTCTGAGCCACTCATTTGAATATTTTCCAGTTGTAATGATAGACATTTTCAGTTGGCTGTAGGAATTTTATTTGCAGAATTAGACCAGCCCTTAAACTCAAAACATCATCAATAATAATTAGTCATCCATCTTAAGTAGGCCAACAATCAAATAGGCATTAGCAGTGATGGCTTTTGTAAAAATAAAAACCAAACAAAGCCTAAATTCAGTAACTTATGGGAAAATATGCATGCATAAATTATAATAAATTTAATAATCTGGATTTATGCTCCTTTATTTGAATTTTTGCACTGACATTTCTTGAAGGGAATATGCATGATTATCAATTTCAAAGGCTACTATATAATCTTAAATTTTCTACCCTTATTCGGGATATAATATAGTATATTTACATTATATTTAAGCTAGTCTTATTAATTTGTAAAATGAATAGCATGGGATTTAACTGTTTGATATTATCTATTTTCCTAAATTTTTAGCATCTTCTGAATTTAACAATCTATAAAATTCATTGCAATTTTAAAATAAAACAAGGAGCTGTTTAACTTTTAAATAATGCATACACTTCTGTTTAAGTGAATTGGGATTTGAAGAATCCTCCCAAATCTTTTCATTACTCAATCTAAAAAGTGTTTAAGGTCAGTTTCTGAAATTAAAGAAATACTTACACTAACTGAATCTTTTGTTTTCTAAAATAATCCTCCAGCCATCAACCTTTCTAGAAGTAGAACAAGGAGACTAAAGTTCAAATATATACATAAAAATTTATCTTATATTGTCAGCTAGGTCATTTGATTCACATTTCTTTAGCCTTAGTTGCTTTCATTTCCATTTCCTGAACCACATTGGTTAATATATAATGGAAGTTACCTCTTACAGATTATATATTTTAGAGTTTTCATTTATATTTGAAAGATTTACCATTATTCCATGGCAATCATGGTTAAAATAACTCTTCTTTTTATAAACAAATTGTTCTTACGGATCTAGAATCAGCTCTAGTATCAGTAAAGAAAAACCTAAGTTTAGAGCATTTCCAAGTAATGAGGCAGCCATAGCTCCTAAACCTGTGGAAATATTTCTGAGACTGTGGGGGAACTAATCCGCAACAAATTTCTATTCATCCTATCCTCAAATCCTGAATTTACAAAACATTTTGCACAATTTGCTACATTATTTCTTGAAAAAAAATCTAAAACCTGCATCTCTCCCCCAAACATAAGACAATACTTTGTGAACCCATTAAGAGG
This sequence comes from Lepilemur ruficaudatus, assembly GCA_963574885.1. Taxonomy (NCBI): domain Eukaryota; kingdom Metazoa; phylum Chordata; class Mammalia; order Primates; family Lepilemuridae; genus Lepilemur; species Lepilemur ruficaudatus. The sequence goes on along the minus strand of CAUYRT010039511.1, from coordinate 13,430 downwards.
TATGATCCATGTCCAATATACAACCAATCCTAGACTTCAATCTATAGCACAGCCTGTCTTTAGAGATAAAGGGCAGCCTCGTTAAGGTAAGAGTAAATTGCTCTTGTAAGTTATTAAGTGTAACAAAGAGTTCCTATCATCTGGAGTGACTTCTTTTGAATGATATAAGTGGAGTCATCAGGCAAGAGAAGTAACAAAAGAAAACTTACAAAAAGGGATGTATTCTAAATATCTTAATGCTGCTTCTGCATTTTGGCTGATAGGCACTCTCTAAATGAAATCTATAAAAAAAGCAAATACATCAGCTTTTCTAGGAGGTCTAAATTGGATTTAATGTGCTCTTGTTAAATGTTTTGCTAGTTTCTTATTTGCATATTTCTGTTTATTTTTCATTTGTTTTTTACCCCATTTGGTGAATAAAGGCAAATAGAAATATTCAAAATGTAGAGAATACCTTGGGGCAGATTCTGTACTTTGTCTCTTTGAGGCTAGACTAAGGAATGAGAGTAAAATTGAAAATGCAGTTCTGGTAAGCATAATGAATTGAAATACTGGAACCATGATGACTAGAAATTATCCTCTCTCAGCTTTCAAAGAAAAGCTCTAGCCAGACAGGGCAATAAAGGTATAATTTCTTGTTATTCTGCACGTAAGCACCTAGAAATGGGAAAAAATATATCGCTGTATACGTTTAGCAAGACCATTCAGGATTAGGAATACATTATTTTAACAAAGTTACCTAATGAATATTCTATAAAAGCTTTCTTTGGTAATCATAGCCTTTAAAAAATTATTTTTGATGATAAAAAAAGTTTGTAGAATAACACCTTGATGACATAGCCAATTCAACCCTCAGAATTTGTATGTTCTTAAGTAGAGAGAGGAAGAAAGTCAGAGTTGAAGGAAATAGCTATAGCAACCAAAAGAGAGAGGGGGCACACATGGAGTAGGAGAAAGATCTGTAGGTGTGCATGCATGTTGCACACACACATAATGTCACCCCCATCAACAGATGGAAATTGCAGCAGTGCCTTAAATTTCAATACTATGATAAATATGCTTTTGCCTACCTAACTTTATGCATACATAAAGTCCATATAGGGAAGAGGAAAGAATAGCTCCATGCTTATCGTTCAATTCCATAGCTAAAATATTTGTTATTTTAAAATTAGGACATTTTAATATAATTGTTTCAGTATATCAGTCTCCTATGCATGCAGTTTCAGTAATGCAAGCATTCTTTTCTGTCAATTTATTTTTTGATCCTAAACCACTCTATCACCTGCTCATCCCAGCTCTTAAAATTTCCAATATGTTCTTCTACTACTTAGCACTATGAAACAGTTATTTGATGCTCTCAGGAAAGCTGTCCTTCTAGTCCATCTGGATCATACCATATGTCAAATCTTACCCAACCCTAGCTCATCACTTCACTTAATAATTTGTGCTTCATAGTTCTTCACCAGAACTAAGACTAAGTAGAGCTGATCCTTTAGCCCTATATATGCTTAAATATAACGTAACTCAAGAGCATGGCAAATTCCTTTCATCCCCTTCAGGTGCTTCACCCAAACTGCACAAGAAAAACTCTTCCTAGGATTCCAAAGATTGACAATATATCTCATTGCTACCCCTACTAATAACTCTTGAATGCCCTTCTCTTTCTTGAAACTTTCTAGAAGGTTCAAAGGAGGATAGATCATTTTCCTTTATCCAGATACAATCAACATATAAAACTCTCAAAATTAATTGTGCCTCTTTCCACTTCCCAAAATAACATATTCATTCTCCTCAGACCTGAAATACATTTACCCCTCCCGTATAATGTAAATATTTTACTTATGTACATTTCTTCAATGTTTTTATCCTTCCATATGTCCTTTAGGTGTTGATGTACATAAAACTTGTCTTAATTTTAAAATCCTTCAGGAAGACATCACTGTATTCAGATCTGTGCAACTCCTACTTAGCATGGAATAATGGGAAAATACCTGCTTACTAGATAATATTTGATATGATAAAGATGATGCACTTGATCGTTATGATTACTTTTCTATTGGACACTATTCCTAAGAGTATGAGGTTATTTCTGAAAGTTACTGGAACTCTTTGAGGCCCATAGAGCAGTATAATAAGTAACATACTCAAGTGTAAAAGGGCCAGCTGATGATTTTTAAAAGTTATTGGCAATTTAGTATTTGACTTATCATGAATATAGACTAGTTGGTTAGAATGCTGGGCTAGGTCAAAGCAAAGGTTTTGATCCCTGTGTGGGCCAATGACTACAGACTGTCTCCGAACACCTGCCAGCTTTCTGCAAAGATACATCATTGAAAAAAAGGGGGACCTAGATCAGATAATATAGACTGAACTAAAACAAACAAAATAGTAATTTTTTTTAAATCATCAAAATGAGGACTCAAAAGGGTGATTTTCATAAATGACAGTCAATTCAGAGTAGACTTCCCTCATAAGTATCACAAAAGGTTCCAAATATGGCAATGCTATTATCAACTGTCAACTTCCTCCAGAAGAGGAAGGAAAACTATAGACAAAGAAGGTAAATAATGGAATCAGAATATAAAACAAACCAAAGACATATAAATAGTCTTTGAAACTGTCCCATCAGTTGATTCAGGAAAAAGACATCAAATAGAAACTTAGATCTGCAAGTTTTTCCCTGTAGAATATTTATTTGAGTCATTTTGTCATGCATACTATATGTGTCAGTTCCTTTCTGTTCTGCACTAATTTTTAAAAAGTCTCCTAATTGTAGGGATGTCATATCCTTAAATACCAACAAACAATGAACTCTATTTAAACAGTGAGATATTTTCCCCTCAATATTCATTGTAGTTCCTACATGCACACTATTGGCATAAGTTTAAATTTTTCAGCTTTATTCTGGCCCATCGTCTCAACTTTCCCCAGGCAATGTCCCTCATTTTGTGTTTTCAATTAAACTACAAAGCAATTTATATAGATGCAATGTCAATGGTAAGAATTTAGGTATTATGAATGTTATCCTACATCACCAAACAAGTCTTGTTTCCAGTACAACCAACTGGAATAAACAAGGTATAAGTACTTCTTCCATATATCTAAGAAGTTTCTCCTCCCAGCTAAAAGTTAAGTGCCATTCCAAACATAGAATTATTTAATAATAGAAGTAGAGGTAACACAGGAAGATCATACCAATATATTCATACTACAAAATGTTTTTAAATTAATTGAGAAATTAGTTATAGGAATCAATATTGCATGAAAAAATTTCTACTAGCTAAACCTCATTTCAAAATAAAGACTTTCTATGTTGGGAATTTAAATTTATCCTTAAAGAGATGAGAAAGCCAAAGAAAATTCTTCTATCAGTCCTCATTCAAAAACCTGCAACTCATTTCTCTTTTTCTATCTTTCTAGCCAAACAGAATTACTCTGCATTTCTCAGACACACCCTATGCTTTCTTATCACTTCACTCTTGTTTCTGCCATTCCCTCAACCTGGAATAACTTAAATCCCAATCTATACCTATTCAAATCAATCACCCTTCAAGGTACCACTCAAATACTATGTGTTAAATCTTCCACTAGCCATTAATAATACTGGCAACCTTGATCTGTCACTCTTAAGGGACTCTCTATTTCATACCACCTAACTCCCGTGGCTGCTTTTTTTAAATCCAATAGGATTACACGAGTTAAACCACTCACTAAATTATGAAGCACTGTACAGTTGTGAACTATTGTTGTAAGCGCTCAAAAATATTAAATACTTCCTGAATACATGAATGAAAGCATCTGCTCATAACCATGAAATATTTGCTTAATCTTCACTCTCTATAAGGAGGTGCCATAAAGTTTACACTTATAGTTTACAATTTACTTATTCTGAAAATCTGGGGGCAAGTGTATACTAAAAAGCATTGTGTTCTTTTGTGCATGACAAATGGGGAGAAAAGGAAAAGTCTAGAAGAGGAACGCATATTTTATGCTTGTATAAGTGGATGAAAATTAGCCTTCCAGCATCAGTCCCTAAAAATTTCTATATAATATATAATTATTTACATTTTTCTTTGTGTTTGATTCATTATATAAAAATAAATTTTAAAACCATTTAAGGGCAGCATTCAATATACCAAGCTTCTTTAAAACTGTTCAAAATGTTCTATGAGTAAAAAAAATTAAAAATGATCAAAATTATTAAAGTCTAAGAGAATTCATAGGTGCAAAACCTTTATTAGTTCATGTCTTAACATAGCAAATAACTTTAAACGTTTATAATTTCCTGTGTTCTTTCAATTTTACATAAATGTAAATGAGGACTATTATTATTAACTTCTGACATTAAGCAATACACTTTAGGTACATGTGAATATGATTAAGGGTTATACAGAGGGTAAATTTTCTGTAACACAATTATAGCATAAAAATAAGGTGCTGAGAAAATGTGACAGGTTCTGTTTTTTGTTCATGTAAATGTGTTCTATTATAAAAAAATGCTTAGGCACAAATACATGTACAGTACTTGTGATTTTATTAGACAAGGCATAAACTCGATGGAATATTTTAAGGAAGCCCTCTCTAAAGATGCTAATTTATAATTCTGTGAAGAAAAAAAAGTGTGCATGTCTGTGTCTGTCACAAAAATGTATTAACAGTTTGTCTCCTTATTTATGTATAACAAGACAATAAAGTCATCAGTGATGTTTATTTCTGGTCAAAAAAATATCTTATTTAGGGACTTAGATCATAATAAAATATAGACCATAGAAAGTGTACTTGCTTATTTAACTGGCATATGGCACTGGCACCGTGCCTTGACTTGCAGGCCTTCCCATCATCGAGGTAAATGTGATTGACGAGCTGCTTTGCACTATTCCTGAACTGTTTTTGTTCTCTATTGGGACCTGAAGCCAATAGCAAAACTGCGTGACTAGGGATGTTCACTGCAGGTGAGACTGCCATTTACTGAGCAGTGATAGGTGTCAGGTCTCACCTAATCTCCATAATGACCCTTGAGGATGCATATTATTTTAATTTTGCATCTGAGAATACTGATCTCAAAGAATTTGAGATACTTGCCCCAGGTCACAATAGCTAGAAGTAACAGTGCATGGATTTGAACCAGGATTTCTCTAATGCCAAATATGCCCTTTCTGTTAGACTATGCTACCTCCAGAAGCTGGGTATCACCTGTATGGTCTTATGGCTGTCTCGCCTCAATTAAAGAATCAGGAGATCACCTATGAAAGCAACTTAGTGATGTTACCATTCCACCTAATTTTCTGAAACCGCCCCCCCCAACAGCTACACTGTCATGAAATTCCCATTCCACACTGCAAAAGCCTTTAAAACAATTAAGAAAATCTAGATCTCTTCATTCTCACCTTGCTGATGAATAGATATTTCTGCATCTTTTTGCTACTATTATAAACATAAATACCATTTGAAGGCACTCAAGTCTTTGTTAAGTAACAACGAGCTCATTTATAATAAATGTTTGTGCACCCCCAAACCCCACACACAAACACATACCTTGGACAGTCATTTTTTTAAAATACTATATATAAACTGCAACAAGAAACACATAGAATATAGCTATCTATGCAATAAATCCCATTTAAGGTATTGAAGGTAGTAAAACTAGAGGCTAAGTGACTTGAATCCATTCACTATGAAAGTCAATTGCCTGAGCTGTACTACTCCAACCCAACCCGGTCAATCTCTCTGGAATTTATACTAACCACTCATTTCTTCAAATAAATACAAAGTCACATTTATCTTCATCTGTCTATTGACTTTGATTTCAAATACAAAAGAAGAGTTTCCAATATATACAGTTTTGTTAAATTCCTAAATCTGTATCTTTCAATTTCCCACATTTTGCTTGATTTGTCTCCATTTCCCAGTTAGGGTTCTCATTTTGGTCCCCCACCTGCCTCTTAATAAGGATCAACAATTTTTTTTTGTTTGACTGCAAGTCAGAGATATAATCAGAAAGGTATTGAGGGTCTTGAGAATAAAAGGGAAATAAAATTAATGAGCCCATTTTCTTCCTTCCCTTCTGAAATCTGGTGCTTTATAGAAACAGTTTTATATATACATACAGAGAGAGAGAGAGACAGAGAGAGAGAGAGATATTTTTCATGACATTTTGGTAGTTTCTCAATGTTTGGTGGATAACTCTCCCAGACATTCTCTAAAGATTCCCTTCTGATTAAAGAAAATATTGTAATTTCCCTCTTGCTGGAAATTCTGGACTAGGGCCAAAGTATAGTGAGAACCACACATTTTCTCCAGATGAAATTTTGAGATGAATACAAATCACTCTGGTGGCATTTGTTTTTTAAATAAATTTGGGGGAAATCTTTCTTAAAGCACTTTCACATGATGCAGAAAATTGAATGCCAGTACTAAGAATGGAGGGGAGGGGAAGCAGCAAATGCAGAAGGACCTCAAGGAAAAGCTACACCAATGCAAGATGATCTCCTGAATTAAAATAAAAAAACAATTTGTTGTGGGGCCTGTTGTCTAAAATTAAGATGTTGTAGAAATAAAATAGAAATATAAAAGAAAATCATAATTTCCTTTTTCTTAGCAAAGGAAAAAGATAATTTGGAATTAAGCAAAATGAAGACAAATGTGACTGGTTTGCTTCCAATCAAGTTCTGTTCTCCAGTGACTGAGGCACACCACAGAGAACAATGAGGAAACTACATAACCTGACCAAGTGCTTCTAACAATGTCCCTAAAAATTGGCCCTGCATTGAAAAGAAAGAAAAGATCCCAGCTGTGAGAATCTCAGAGATCCAATCTGCTTTAAATCTCAGTTTTTCCATCAGTGCTGGTCTACTTAATAAAACACAGGTGCTCAGGGCACATTGGCAGTAACCCTGAACAAGTAGGAGAACACCCTCTTCTTGTATCTAACACTCGATATATTTGCCAAAGTCATATAGTTCATGAAACCATTCTTATGTCCTAAGCACAACTTTGACAATAAACTATATGATTAATATGGATGGACAGACTCTGCAAGTGTGACAGAAAGATGAGTTGGACAGTTAATTAAATATTCTCAGAAACAAGACACAACAAGGACACTGTGGAGGTCAGGATAGCAAAGATGTTCCTCGGGGAAATAGAGTAAATTAGGGCATCCCTCGGGAAACTAAAAGGTGGAAAGAAATAAGAACAATCAGGACTGGCATCCTAGCTCCAAACACATTTGGTTTAGGATTTAAGGCAACAAATTTCAAACTGACATCAGGAATATCTAATATTAGGGTAATGGCAGAAAATCCATCAAGCAAAATGAACAAGTTGTCTGAAAAGATGTCACCAGAACATTATTTTTCTAATTCCTGTACACAATATAATGAAACTGATTTACTTTCCCATGATTTTGGAAAGGCTTGTGAAATTCCTACTGTATCCATAGAGTAGAAAGAAGACTATTAAGAAAGCAAGTAGTCAGTTCCAACTAGGAACAGCTGTTATATTCCAATTAAAATTCACAAGACCAAAATATTAATTTATTAGGCAACAATGTTTAATTTAGGCAACCAGAGCAACATTTTGTAGCAAAGCATTTTTAAAAGGAAGCTGTCATGATTATTGGGCATAAATGATTTAATATGACAAAACAGTTTATTATCCACTGTTGATATGCAAACAACTTTATCCCATATTTAAAAACAGTTACTTAATATGAATCCAAGTATAAGGGATTGTTATTTGGTATAAAACTGAATTTCATTGACAGTTTCTCAAATATTTGACTTAGTAAAGTATTGCTGTTTTAAACAGTGGAAAGATTATCTTTTGCTATCAAAGGTGTAAGTTAATAAAGTGACAATAACAAAGAAATGTGTCTGTCAATGTTTATAGACAAGGATGTCAAGCTATAGGTTATCAGTATAGAAATCTATACTACTGTTACTTTAAAAAAAAAAAAAAACCTTCCTTCTCTGAAGAATAAAGCAGGGATGTTATGATTCATCATTTTAAAAGGTGACTATTTGTGAAGTTTGTTTTCCTATGTAAAGAACTTCATGCACGTTGAATTTGCCCTTGCCCCTAGGAGCTTACACACACATTAGGCAAGTACATGCATTATCTAGAAAACTGTGCCTTTCCACACCCTCATTCAATCCTACTTAAAGGACTTCACATTCTAGTTGAGTAAGTAAGACCACGTAGATCATAGTCAAAGGCATTATAACATGGTGAACAACATATGAGCCTTCTCAAGTGTTGGCTCTTTACTCTTCCACATCCTTCATACTACTGGTCTAGAGGTAGAGTAGGTGCCTTCCTTGATCCTCATTGTTGCTTCCCAATCATTTTCACTCTCTCCTTCATAAGATACTGAGCTTTGAGCCCCATGATAATCAAAATATATCACCCATGACCTTTTATTTTTAGAGTCATCTACTGATTTATAGGTCACTCTTTCTCATTCCTTGAAGATTTTAGCCAACCAGATCATCCTGTGACTCTACAATTAATCCTCAGTTTAAGTATCCTAGTAGATGACATCTTTCCTCAGAATAATTCTGTTGAAATTTAAATAACATCGTATCATTCTTCTTTCTAAAATCCTCCTAGTGGTTTCTCATTTTCTTAAAAGTAAAAGCAAGACTCTATAGGTTCTGATCTCTTCTCACCTTTTTCATCTAACCTCCAATTACTGGTTTCTTTATTCACTCTGTCCTAGTCACATTGCCTGTCTTGCTTTTCCTTGACAGTCAAGGCTCCTGCCTCAGGACCTCTGTGCTTATTATTCCCTTTGCCCAGTTTTCTTACCTAGATATCCACATGACTGGTACCCTCAGTTCCTTCAGACCTTTCCTCAAAAGTCACTTCAGTAAGTGGTTCCCTGGCCACCTTATCCACAATTTCAACCCACCCTCTTCCTCAAATTTCAAATCTCCCTTACCACCTTCACTTTTCTTTTTAGCGCTTATTACTATATGATATACTATACATTTTATTAGTTCATCTTGTCTATTGTCTGTTTCCACCTACTATTGCAGATTGTAAGTTCCATGTGCAGGGATATTTTTTCTGTCTGTTTTGTTCATTACTGTATGCCCAGTACCTGAGATATACAAGTGCTCAATGAATTTTTTGTAATAAACTGAAGGAAAGAATACATTTGAGTGATGTACAACAAAGAGTGCAAGAAAAGTTCAGAGAAGAGGGAATACTTTTGGGGGGAAAGTTGAAGGAATTGTTCATAGCGGAAGTGAATTAGAACCTAGGCCTTAAAAGATGGAGGAGGCAAAGAATAAAGGTAATTACAACAAGAGATACTTTTCCTATTATATCCCATGAAGTTGAATTTAAGTATGTTTAAATATCACTTAAGTTGCTGAAATAAAAATTTCAATAATAGGATGTTTTCTGGTCTGTAATATTTTTATTTATTTATCCATTTATTCATTTAGAGATAGGGTCACACTCCATCGACCAGGCTGGAGTACAGTGGTGCAATCACAGTTCACTGTAACCTCGAACTCCTGGGCTCAAGCGATTCTCCCACCTCAGCCTCCTGAGTAGCTAGGAGTACAGGCGTGTGCCATCATGCCCAGCTAACTTTTATTATTTTTTGGTAGTGATGGGGTCTCGCTATGTTGTCCAGGTTGGAGGTTTATAGTATTTTTATATGTTTATGAAATTACATTGATTTTTTAGCCCTTGCCTCTTACCTATTCTGAAGTAATCAACCAAATATTGATAGATATTTATTGAATAATACTGTCTCACTAGTTTAATTATCTCTGTTGGTTACCTTTTAGCCAGCTACACATCACTACTTGTTGATGCATGCTCATGAATGGTACAATAAATATTGATATTTTCTCATACTATCTTTGCTTATTTATGCAACAGCCAGGTAACTCCATCCTTTCTCTTCTTTGAGGCAACTGTCAATTTCATTTGAAAAATGTATATATGCCTAATAGCTAGTCACATCAAAGAAATTATCCCAAATGTCTAAAATAACTTGATTAATTATGTACATCTTAACTAAAGCTACTGAATACTTGAAACATTTTTGTGTTTATAAGATTAGAGTGAAATTGCTTAGAAGAATATACTATATTAATATTAGAAATTATTCTAAATTGGACTTCACCTAGTACTATGATTTTATATGTTAGAGATAATCATTATAAATCAGCAAGTATGCTCATGTAACCCTTCAGTTAAGATTATTTTATTATACTTCCCTGCTTACACTTCTAGGCCAAAGGCAAAAATGTATCCCTAATATGTGTGCTTAAGAGTCCCAATTGAATTCAATGGCACTTGCACTCATATCAATAGTAAAAGAAGGTTGGCCCAACTAGGGATCATGTCCAAATATAATAAAGTACAAATAAAGTACACTTACACTTCCCTAAGCACAGAGCACTATATTGAATCACAGAATCAAAGTAAATTGTGTGCAAAAACATGTAAGAATGCCTCATACTGAATTTCTTGAGTTATATAATGTAACTACAAAACTCTTCAGACATCCCTGGGCTATATCTTCTGAACTTCATTCTCAACACCTTACCTATATGTTTTATATCTTATATCTTAAAAGAAGCCAGAAGGGATGTGCATTCTTATAAATTCATGGATGTTGCTTATTTCATTTTTTAAGAACCTCTATCATCTTTTGTGAGATCATTTAATACCTCTGTTTATTCAAAGATTTGTCATTAAAAGCAAAATATTCTTTCATTGCTTATAAACAAAAGACCTTTCACTATTAGCAGCTTTAAAATATCTAATTTTTTAAAAGAAATACTATTTCATCAGGAAGGCTCTCCTATAATAATGAAATTTGTCTAGCATCACTTAAATACATTTTAAATTATTCAAGTTACTTAGCACTTACTCAATTTAAAATAATGCTTTGTTCTATTTCACAAATCATAATTGATGTTCTTTGAAAATATTAGGAGCATTAATACTGAATATAGATGAGAGAGCACATTAATTCTAAGAGTCAATTATAATACCTTTGTTGCTTTCCTAATGATGATGACAACTAATTATCATAACCTAATATTTACTTAGCACTTACTATATGTCAGAGAAAGGTGAGTACATCATAATCCTACCCACAAGGAACTTACAATATAATAGGAATCATAATGTAAATACACATGCAATTGTAGGACTGGGTGAAAGTGAAAAAAAAAGATAGTTAAACTAAAATGCAATAGGAGTTCAGAAGAGGGTGGTGATCATTATTTGAATCACTTTAAAAGGCTTCATAGAAAAGTGGTAGATGTACTGAAATTTACAATTTCAAATGGCAGACACAAAGGAAAGAAAGGACGTCCATAGCTATGAAAATAATAATAATAGTTGCCATTTATTAAGCATTAACTATATGTCGAACACTAGCATAAGGGTAAGTGCTTTACATGTACTAGCTCATTTATTCCTCACAGCCACTCATTCTGTCTCCATTTTACAGATAAAGAGACTGAGATTAAATGACTTGCTTGCAGTCACAGAGATAGCAAGTTCCCCCAGCCTGGACTCGATTTCTAGCTGCTTATAACCAAGTCAATTAAAATATATTGTTATTATCTGACACCTCAAAATAAAGCTTCCTTCATATCTTCCAAATTTCTGTTCCCATTCCCTCAGTCTGCCTGGTATGTAGAAATCATCTTGAACGTTTTCTTTTGTCACTAACCATATCAAATCAGTGACCAAGCCTTGGGAATTCTCCTTTTGCAGTCTCTCTCAAACTTACTTCTTCCTCTTCATTACCACAGCCATTAGGCATAATCATCCAAACCTTTAACCACCTTTGTTTAGTTAGCATCCAAACCCTCCAAAAATCTATATATTTCTTTAACAAGCATTTATTGTATCTCAAACAACATGCTGAGCCATGGGGATACAAAGATTGATAAAACATGGTTTTCGTATTCGAAAGAGTCTAGTTGATGGGCATATATAGAATGATGAGTAGATTTAGTGGGATGAAGGGCCAAGGCACGGGAAGAAGGGGAACGAAGTGTGTTCCAGGTAGAGAGACAGCATTTATGAAAGAAAATAGAATGTTCAAGAGCATCAAAGTGATTAAATTGACAGTAAGGGAGAAAATAGCTTAAGACAAGATTAACAGGTGGGCAGGGGTTAGATCATACAGGGCAGCATTTATCATTTCTCAACCTCAGCACTGTTGACATCTTAGGCTGGATAGTTCTTTGTTTTAGGGGAACTGCCCTGTGCATTATAAGATGTTTGGCAGCTTTCCTGGCTGCTCCTTGCTAGATGCCAGTAGCACCACAACCACCCAGTGTGATAACCAAAAATGTCTCCAAACATTGCCAAATGTCCTGTGGAAGCAAAAGTCACCTCTGGTTGAGAACTACTGGTACAGGTCCTTGAAAGCCACATTGAAATATTTGAATTTTATTCTAAGAGCAAGAGGGGTAGTGGTGTGTAACAGTGTGGAGTAGGAACTAATTCTCAAGATTAGTCAAGAATGGAGGCAGAAAAGCAAATCAGGTGAGTATGCAATATATAGGTGTTGTTCTTACTATTCCCCAGTGCTACCACTTCAGTAAGTGGGACAGAGTTCTTCAATATTCCTATCATATTCCATAATTATTTATACCTATCTGCCTTTGTCCTCATGGGTTCTCAATACCTGGAATAACACTTTGCTGACAATTCAAATCTCCCAAATTCAATTAAGTTCTGGATTCAAATATTTTTTATTTCCTGGCTTATTATTCTCTACAAAACCATTTCATGCTTTTCCCCTTACCATAAATAAATTCAATTCTTATGCCTGTGGTCTATATATAACACATTATCACACTTACTTAATTTAGTACTTTGAGTTTTTTTTCTGGTTGATTCATGCTGTAGTTGATATCCTTGTCAACTAAACTATAAACTTCTAGAAAACAAACTATGTCTTACATCGTGTATATTTTCCAGATCATGGTGTAAAATCTTGGCCAAGAACAGGTATCATTTTAATTAAATTCACAATCAAGCATTACCTATTAAAATGTATCATGTTTGTATCTTTCAACTTAGCAATTCTGCTAATAGAAATCTATTATAGGATAGAAAAGACATAGAAAATTAATAACTGAAATATCTGTTATTAATTATATCAAAATGTTGGAGGCATGTTTTCCTCAATGAAGAAAATAAAAAAATAAAATATTAGTGTCTAGTGCAAAAAAAAAAAAAAAGAATTTGGAGATTCCTCAAAGAGCTAAAATTAGAATTACCATTCGATCCAGCAATATTTACTGTATTTTTATAAGGTTGGGTGCACTTTGTCAGTGGTTGCTGTGGCTTTTCCACTATATGCCTCCTGTGGATAATTGTTCAGTGTGCTTAGCCCCATGTCAGATCACAAGTTGGCAGCTTCATTTTTAACCATT